>MJUU01034180.1:345062-357216 GCA_002080025.1 Modiolus philippinarum
ACCATTTCTACCTCGCAACCGTCCAGGTTACATAAAAAAAATCGATTTTTACTCACTAAGCAAGTGGGGTCTTTGAATGGGCTTTAACTGAAGACACGCCCTTTTCCTTGATTGAACCAATGAAATCTTGTGTTGATGATTACCCTTTGAGATCGTGGGTATAAAAGAAAAATGGCATTGTTTGGAAACGATAATAATTTTGCCTTGTAAAAAAGAAATAATTTTGGATCTCATTGTTGCTTATGAAAGATTCGTCACTAAACTGACCTATAAATAAAGTATGTTAAAAAATCTATCTGTGCATAAAATCTTGTCTGGGTACATGCATTATAGCAATTGATTTTGACCAGTCTGTCCATTGAATATTTTCATCACAACAGTAAATTATGTAAGGAATTCGCATTTACCTCTTCTTGGAGGCAAGTTAAATCACTTTTTAACTACAAAGTAAAGTTCTGGGAATTGAATGACGTTTTCACTAAATATTATTTTTGTTTATTTCTTTTGAAATCCTGTTATTTTGTCAATTGTTTATTTTCGTCAAAATGCAGTTAATTAGTTCCGAAAAATTTATGAACACAGAAAAGTTTTTCTAGACGGGAGATAATTTTATACCACTAGATTTCCCGCTGTGAGTACAGATATAACTTGGGCAGAGGAAGCAGTAAATACTGAACACATAAATCAAAAGTTACAGGAAGCAGTAAATTTTTAGTAGAGGTTTAATCTTAGACACAGGAACCATTTACACATGTCTACTTTAAGCAGTTACATTTAAACAAATTTGTATCCCACCTGATTTCTTTTATATTCCATCACAGACATTTCAAATAACTGAGCATTTGTTAATCCTATGCCACAAAATGTCAGGTATTTCTCAAATAGCTGAAAATAAATAGTACATAATTGATTATATTTTAATTTTAACAAAATTATAGCCCATTCTACAACCATGGGAGACTTTATATACATTCAATAAAAGTTTTTAAGTGTAAATGATTCAGTTAATTATGTAACCATGTTGTCTTTTGCATAAAACTGATAATTTTTTTTTGCTCCATCTTTGTGAAATCTACAAACTAAGTAAAATTTAGCCCTTTTCAAAAAATCTTCCAAGAACTACAACTTTTATTCTAAAAATACAATTCAGCAGGAAAAGTAGCAGCTATTTGCCTGAATGGACAATATTGCCATGATTGCTGGTTCAATACTTGCATAGGTATCAGCTAGAAGTATATTTTCCCAACTATCATAATATACTGTGACCTCAATGGTTGCAAACTTGGCCCAGTAGTTTTAGAGACGATCTTTGAATTATGAGTTTACCCCGTACCACAGGACTATGGAGGAATAGGGAAGTAAAGTGATGGCAAAAGCTCACCATGGCTATTGCAAGGTGAGCTAAAAATTACAAGTGTTGAGAGTGTATAGTAACATCCATTACTTGAAACATAAACATAATCTTTATCTATCTTTTGCCTTTTTACTGTGCTCATCCAAAATGCTTTTACCTCTTCCAATTGGTATTGTGCTATCAATCTGCCAAATTGGTAATACAATTGGGATGAAAGGGGATAAGGATTGCTGAACCATTGGTTGAACAATTTGAAAAGGTGATATTACCCAAAACAACATCACATTTATCTGCAAAAGACATTACATTGACTGCTTAATGAAGGAGATGGGCATTGAAAATTCATTTGGCAACCCTACATACAAACTCTCCATCATACCAAGGGAAAAAATACTAAACAATCACAAATCAGTATTGTCTTCCTTTGGTATCAGTTTGAGTGAAGAGAACAACAACCTGCCTTGTATCTACTAGGTTCCCAAATTACATAAATGCCCTTACAAATAGAGATCATTGCTGGGTCTGCCAAATGCACAACAAAACCCTTTCTAAGCTCCTCACTTCATTACTTACTGCAGTCAAAGATGGCCTCAAGATATAGTGATAAAGTATACTCAACAAGTGGAGTGAATCAGATGTGGATTCTCAAAAACTCAAAGGACTTATTAGAATATCTATCTTCAACTGAACTCAACTACTGCAACAGTGTCAAAACATTTGATTTTTCTACTCTCTATACTTCTCTTCCACACGATAAGCTAAAGTCAGTACTCCGGGATTTAATACATCAGTCTTTCTAGGTACTAAAAAGGGTGAAAGAAGATATTCATATTCAGTGATAGGTAAAGATGGGGCCTATTTTGTTAAACAACACACTGATTCACAGAAAAAGTATACAGAGGAGGATGTCATTGCAATGCTGGAATTCTAGATTGATAACATATCAGTAGAATTTGGAGGACAAGTTTTCCAGCAGACAATAGGGATACCTATGGGTACTAATTGTGCTTCATTTTTAGCAGATTTGTTTCTTTATTCGTATGAAGCCAGGTTCATGCAAGGGCTAGTTCAGAAAAAAGACAATAAGCTAGCCAAATCCTCTAATTTAAGTTTCCGTTATATAGATGATGTTCTTTCATTGAACAATCCTCAATTTAAGGATCACCTTCATCTTATATACCCAAATGAACTTGAAATTAAAGAGACCACTGATACACCATCATCAGCATCATACCTGGACCTATACCTCTATACTGACAACTCTGGACGTCTGAAAACAAAACTTTACAACAAGCATGATGATTTCGACTTTCCAATACTGAACTTCCCGTTTTTGAGCAGTAATATTCTCACTTCTCCAGCATATGCCATGTACATTTCACAACTCATTGACATTCACTATTGCTGTGCCTGTAGTTTGTACAGCAATTTTGTCAACAGAGTGAATTTACTGTCCCAAAAACTTATACATCAAGGGTATGTTCAGTCACTGTTGCAATTGTCACTACAGAAGTTTTACAGTCGTCACCACGATTTGACAGACCATTACAATGTTTCTGTTTCACAAATGAGAACAGATATNCAAAACCGGACTTTTCACTGGCAGTGTGACGGGTGCCACGCGTGGAGCAGATCATGCTTACCCTTCCGGAGCACCTGATGATACCTCAGTTTTTATAGGGGTTCACACTGTTAGTGCTTTAGTTTTGTGGCATTCTTGTACATTTTTATTTATTTGTTTTGTCTTTGTAATATTGTCTCAATTTGTGTTGCTGTGAATTGCTGTGATTTTGGATTTATGATTTTAGAATTTCCCTTTTCCTCATTCTTGCTTTGGTATTGGGTTGCTGATGTACTCTAGATATCCTCTAACACTTGTCAATTTATTAAAGCAAACTGCCCTTGTATACCACAAAACTTTTCTTAGGATAGGGAAATTCTTATCTTTACCTCACTTGAAATTATCTTTTGATATGAACACAAATATAATTTTATGATATCATCATGATCATATCTGACATGATTTGATATTTTTCATTGGAATTTTAATCATGTTAATTATGATGATAACTTTTGGGGAGAAAATCTGAAACTGCTGTTTTTATTTATGGGAGATAATTATATCTTATTTATGACCTCCATTTTTACCACAAAATAATACAAACTGATATTTTTTTTACGATGAACATATACGTATACCAAGCACCCCTAAGAATTATTGTTAACTGGGAATAGACTGTTAAAATAAAATATTTGTGTTTTTTTCAATGTTTGTTTTGCAATTCTTGAAAACTGAATTGCCCAATGTAAATAAATAAACCATTTAGTTTTTATACCCAAACCGGTTACCAAAATTCATACAGTAAAGAATTCCTGAGACGACGTAAGTATCAATTTTTTCAAATTACCAATTTGGTAGATTGATAGCACAATAGCAACTGGAAGAGGTAAAAGCATTTTGGATAAGCACAGTAACATGTTGAAGGATCTCATAAAGACATCAATGTCTCCATGTCACAAGACCTCTTATGACAAGAGATATGAGGCAAGTAAATCTTCATTGACTCCAAACAGGAGATTGAAATAGATTTGGACCATAAAAGTCATTTGCAAAAGGCTTACTCTTTTATTGAAACAGTAAAGATGATATAAAAATGATAGATTTTGTGCATCCGAAATAGAGGTTGGTTTATTCCCTATGACAAGAGGTACTAGGCTCTATTTCATATTTATTGTGGGATTCCTTAAATTTCACACATATGATCATTATGATATACAGTCAAACCCTTGCATTAAGAAACAAGCCTATAAATGTGGTCAGTTTTATATAGGACATTCCATATCAGTTTAACATATATTAAGGGACCTATTGCCTAATATGACCCTTTTCAAAGTTGAACGGCACTAGTGCTTTTCTATACCTATTGGTTTCCTTTCCATTAAGGTATTTGCAACTGTTTTTTACTAGCAAAACAATACAGACTCCTAAATGCTGTTTCTGTCATGTACAAGTTATTACCTCCGTCATATTTTTTGAAAATTATGCAATGTTATTCTTTATGGTACAGACTTCTAGAAACAAGACAGACAGTATTCTAACCTGTTCATCGTCAGAAGTAAATATACCATTCCCCGTTGTTTTGTTTATAATCTGAGCCACACCTATCACTTCTCCTTCGTGATTACTGATTGGCATACAAAGAATACTTTTAGTTCTGTATCCAGTTTGTTTGTCAACATCTTTATTGAATCTTGGGTCCTAAAATTTGTAGAAAAAGAAAAATCAAGTATATCATATATCTAGTCTACCAGAAAATAGTTTAAAAGGATATTGTAGTCCAAATTTGTAGCATCTTCTTTAGATAGTATTTCTACTCATTTGTAAACTGCCAGTTTCTGTAAAATTGTATATATTGTATATCACTGTATATGTTATGTTTTATTTCTGTAACCATAGTAATAGGCTGTTTTTCATCAAAAGTTTTCTTTGTTAAAGGTATTGAACATGGCACAAAATAATTAAGATTTCTGACGATGATAATGATGATAACTTTGCCCTTTTCAATCTTTATGATCTATATGGTGTCTGCACTCACTATTAATGAACATTCCTCCTTGAACATGGTCACAGTATGAAAATGTGATGACATTAGGGAAATTTGAAGTACTTTGCTTCAACCAATAGATAGTAAGCCATGGCTACAAACATGTCAAATACTATAAACCAACTTTTATTTTTTCAAAGTTCCAGAGAAATTAAATTGCCTCGAACTCGTCATCGTCTGTTGTTCACTTCAATTTAACTTTTAATTATTGAGAATACAAAATTTGCCAAAAATTGACCCATGATGCCCATGGTATGAATTTGTGGAAGTAAGTCATCTAAAAAAGGAGTTGGTTTACAGGATATCTTATATTTCTACTGGCAATGCCTGAAGTTTGCAAATTTTATACATGTACAGCTGGTGTTGATGTATTTATAGGGATACCAACTGGTCTATTTTTTTCTGAACAATGCCTGTATGATTTTTTTTCTTAAAATATTAAGGTTTATAGGTATGTGGATTTTTATTTAAAAAAAACATGCTAGTATAATTCCATATTTTATTTATATATAATTTGGTCCTGAAATCCAATACACTGTGTAGCATAATTTTATTTGGACTTTTAGCAACAATAAGAGTCTAATTAAGCATCATGAATTTCAGGAAGAAACTCATTACACAACATATTCCATTAGTTACCACATTAGTTTACAATAGTTTACCTGGTACATGTATTTTATATTACATGTTCTCTAATTAAATGAAGTAGATAATTATATCTGGCAGACCTTACAAAGTATACTGTATAGCTTTTTATAATTTGTAATTAATTCCATGATGAATATAACAGGTACATGAACTTTGCATGTTTCTGAAAAGTATGACATATTGATCAATCATCATATACAAGTAAATCCATGGTAAACAGTATATGGAGATTATTGTATGTCTAGCATAGATCCCCACTATCCCACCCCAAAAAACTTGGATATTGTTTTAAATCTATTCTACCCCAATCTGTGCTGTTTCTTTGTGTATACTAAGATATTATGTCATCCTTGGACCAAAGTAAGTGATTCTATACTTTTTGACATAAGGGGCCAAATAATAATAGAATGTATCACGATACATATCGTACTGAACATTGCAGAATATAGCAATATGCATAATTTTCCAAAAAGGTGAATCGTTACACAACTTTAGTTACCAGTATTCACCATATCTCTATCAGTGATTTTGTTCCCTTTTTAAAAAACTGCCTGTGCCTTTTTGATTGGGAAAATATAGCATAATTTTCGATAAATTGGTAAATTAACTTCAAACATAGATTTCTGTAAAACCATTCCATGAAATGGTTTTCAGGATTGGATTAACTGTAGGGACACTTCAAGGCAATATACGCATGTAAAAAAGTATTTATTTACTACAAAGAACAGAACATTTTAATGATTTGGAAGAATTTAATATGCAATCTCACTCCTTTTGGGAATTTTGTGAACACAATTGGGAAGAAAAAAAGGTAGCTGTGGTCAATTTTGGGAAAAAGTTCCAGGGGAAACAGCCTTTAAAAGGTAGTAAAACAAGGCTTACAAAATCACTGTCTATTTATGTAAACACCGCTTGTTTACAAAACCAACCTACCTCATAAGCTTCTTCAATATTAACAGTATCTTTTGTAGCAGCTACATATCCTGCTATTCCCCTCCCAAACGGTACTTTGATTTCTGTTTCTTCTGTATGTAATGAGTCTTTTAATGTTGATGTTTCTGTCACATCGAACAGTTTTGATACAATATAGCGGTTTTCTTTACTTCCACGCACTAAAAATAAACTACTTCTGTCACTTTTAGTCAATACATTGACATTCTGTAAAATTTTGTGACACAACACATTGACATCTAATTCAGTAGCTATATCTTTGATTAACTCAGTAAACAGCTCCGATTCAGACATTTGTTTTAATTCTGAGACATTTTTCCTTTCCTTTTTGATACGAGTCATTGTTCCCTCAACATATCTTTTAAACATGGAGGTTGTAATTGAATTTCTTGCAGCAGTGTTAAACATGGGTAGCTTTTTTGGTGTACTTGGTTTTATATCACTAATTCTCCTTATGAGTGAAAACGTCCCATGTTTCTTTAAATGTTCCACAAGAAATTCGGTGTTTTTGAGCAAAAACTGCTCTACCTGACTGTCTGTCAGCTTTTCCGCATCCATTTTGATAGAATGATCCCTTTGGAGTAAAGACAGAAATATTTTATGAAAAAGCAATGAACCTTGTATTACCTCCCATTTTTATGTAATAAACAATATCACTCTCTAGGATATATCTAACTCCAATCAAATACACATCATCTTCCATAATTAACACATTGCACTTTACTACTGATTTTGATTGTCAAATTCTGAAAATAGAAAAAAATAATGAGTTATTAAAATTGTAAATTTTAAAGTAACATAGGATCAAAACTAACAGAATATGATAACAATGTATATAAAATGTCATTTTATACCTTGTGAGTACATGTGTATTCACTAACTTATCTCAAAGCATTAAAAAAAGAATTAAAAATGTGCTGTTTAATTATTTCCCCTTACTTTTACATGTATACTGCTTTATTGTCAACCTTGATAGTGAAAATTAAGCAATGTTAAACACATTAAAAAAAGCAAAACAAAAGGCCCTCAAGAGCTGATCCATGACTGATACATCCAGTAGCACGAGATCTGCAAGGTATATCCCATTGGGTCCAATTAAACTATGGGTAAAACATTTCTGGTCACAAATTTGGAGCGGGATGTCCAAATGGAAGGTCTTGTGTGGTTAAGTCTGGCTCTAATTGGACAAGTTTTTTTTAAGTAAGTTAGTAGGTATGTAAAATTTTATTGAAAGTCGGCATATGATAAATAACAAGTACAACACATTAGCTTTTTGAATGTATTTCTATTGGGTCCAATGTTAAATTATGTTTCCATCTGGCAGTCATCCAAAATGAAGTGCTCAGCTGCTGTAAACCTTTTTTCCAGAGTGGACCATATAACATGTATAATGACCATTCTAACTATTTTTGGTTCTAAATTGAAAATTAGTTTGTGAAAACAAAAAATCTTTTTATGCGTTTTCCATTTAATAGGTCCAGTGTTCAACTATGTTAAACTATGTTCCCTACTGATTGCTATCCTGGGTGAGGTATTAACATGGCTGATCTGCCAAATAACTTTTTGGAAGGGACTATCCAAGGACAAATGTGATCAAGTTTGGTTCCAATAGGGCTAGTAGTTTCATAGAAGACGTTTGAGTGTCTCTTCCATAGGGTAAAATGTAAAACTATCTTGACCGCTGGTGGCCATCTAAGATTGGGTGCGTACCTTACGGATATGTTTTGAAGGGGGGCCACCCAAAAAGCATTGTGATCAAGTTTGGTTCCTGTTGGCCCAGTGGTTTCAGAAAAGATCATCTTTGAATGAAAAGTTTATAAAGGACAGATTGGATGTCAACTGATCATTGTTGATGGCAACTTAGGTCTTCCTGGCTTAAACCTGGTAAGCTAATTAAGGGATTAAAAACCATTTTCAACACATCTATCTAGTTGGGCATGTTGGGGATAAGAACAAAAATAATTAACCAATTTCAAATAATATCATTCAGGATGTAGATTTGCTGGAGACTCCTCCTCTTCCACACATACAGCATAAAAACTCACCAACACTTAAAAAGTTTTAGTACTCTATAAAATATAATCAATTAAAGAAGCTTAAGTGATAATTTTTTAAATCACTAAATAAAGAACACAAGGCGCAATGCCCTTATTGGGCAGTCGTCTGCCAAGCCCCCACATTACATACATATTTAGTTGCACATCAGTTTGTTTAGATTAAACTCTAGATTCAGGTATCCCTATGAAACTAATTTTATAATCACTGTTACTCTGAATAATGTTTGTTTTTTCCTTTATGAACTCTGAGTACTCCTTGTTCTCATTTGAATTTACAAAAATGCAGGTACATGTAGGTGCATCTCAGCAACTATTCATGATAGGATGAACCATAGAAAATTCAGGTACATATTGTTTTGGTTGATAGCCTCCATGAAAATTATATTTCTTTGACCTATATTTCCACTTGAGGGCTCAACATTTATATGTGTATGTCCTAGTTCAATAGTACAATTATAAAACTTTGTATATATGCCATGTATACATACATATAGGACCTAGCTGTGAAGTCTCGCGCTCATGCTTTGCAACCCCTAATCACACCCTCAAGCTCATCTAGTTCAATGTCATGCCTTTTACAATTATAAATTTAAAAAAGAAAAATTGATGGGTGTTCCATGGAACACTTGTGTCACCTGCAATACAGAAGAGCCATTTTTGGCCAAGTGAACCTCTACAATCTGTGAAATCAAATTTTAAGTGTCAGGTGCACAATTAAATCAAGTGATCAACAAATTCTGAAAGGTTGGTTGGAATCGGACTAGTAGTTTTGAAGGAGTTGCGGATTCAAAAACCGACAGATGACGCAGGAGAACCACATTAACAAACTAAATTAACAAATGAGCTATTTTGGCTCAGTGAACCTTTAAATCTGTAAAAACAAAATATTATGTATCAGATGCACAACAAGATCAGGTGAACAACATATCCTGCAAGTTTGGTTGGAATCTGAATTGTAGCTATGATGGACTTATGGATTAACTAACCAGAATAACAAATGAGCAACTTTGGCCTCATGAACTTCTAAAATATGTAAAATCAAAATTCTAAGTATCAGGAGCGCATCTACACCAGGTGAAAAACATATCCTGAAAGTTTGGTTGAAATTAGACTAGCAATTTTGAATGAGTTGCAGATTCAAAAACCAACAGACTCACAAATGAGCAATTTTGGCTCCGTGAACCTCTAAAATCTGTAAAATAAAAATTCCAAGTATCAGGTGCACAACTACACCAAGTGAACAACATATCCTGAAGGTTTGAAGGAGTTGGGGATTCAAAAACTGACATATGACACAGGACGACGACGACGACACCGTAAGACGACAGATAGTAATCCCTATGTATCGACTCTGCTTACAGCAGGCGACACAAAAATGATCTGTTTATGATTAGAAAAACCAAAATTCAAGGTAGTTTCATATATTCTTTAATACAACTGGTTCATTTTTCATAAATATCTATTAAAATATCTACACCCACACCAAATTTATTGATGAATGTTTCATTGGACTAAAATTTCTTTATATGACCACCTTTAATGCTCTAAGAATGCACAATTTGCATCTCCAAAAAAGAATTTTTTTTAGGAAACCCCCCATCTCACAGCCCTGATAAAATGCTATGTTAGCACTTAGGCAAAATTAATTTGACCTTCAAAATGTATGTTTTCCACTTGATTAACCAACATTTGAGTTAATGTAAAGTATCAAGCTTTGCATATGCAAGGATGCACATGTCTGTTAATTGTCAAAGTTATATTCATTATTGCAGTAACCAGTATGTGTTGCAGAAGTTTGATATTTTATGAAATGATATGGAGTAAATGAGAATGAGACAATAACACATATATTAACTCCAACTGCAATAAATTGGAGCCCATTATAAGAACTTCATTTAAATGAGACATTTTATGTATAATCATTGTATGCAGTACCAGACCAACAGTTCCATCTTATCTGCTAAGGAGATGTACAAAATTCTAGAATTGTGACACAACTTCAGATAATAAACCCGACCAATCTTAATTTGTGGTCAACATGGTCAATAATTGCATGTACTTCAACATAATTTGGATGCCATCTTGTAAACTATAAAATCTCAGTCAGTGCTTAATTTAAGTTTGCATTACAATTACATTGCATGTTGGTAACAGAGATACTATGAGAATGTTCTAAATATATATTCCCACTGTATTGCAGTATCAGTGTTGAAAAGTTCAACATAATTCAGATATGCCATCAATATCTTGAAAATCATACTCAAGTTGCAAAAAATCTCAGTGCTTAATTTAAGTTTGTGTTACAATTACATTGATTTCTATAACATAAAACCTCCCATTTCATTTCCATATAATAAATTTAATCAAATATATTTTCATTTTTTTAACTTTTGTCAAAATAAAAAAAAATGAAAATATCCGATGAAAATGATAAATATGGACATGAAATGGGACAATTTATATATACACCTAGTTGGTAACAGAGATATGATGAGAATGCAGTTCTCACTCTACTAAAGTACTGCTATGCTACGATTCCCCATGGAAAATAAAAAAATGAAAATATCCAATGAAAATGATAAATATGGACATGAAATGGGAGGTTTTATGTTATAGAACTAGTTGGTAAGAGATATATGAGGAGAATGCAGTTCTCACTCTACTAAAGTACTGCTATGCTATGATTCCCATGGCTTGTATAACTAGCTATAATATTAAAAGATCAAACCGTATTTATTGTCCATTGTGTATGACCTTACCGGTCTACTAGTTCCTATTGTGTAACCAATTTAACAATCTGAGTAATCTGTACCTATTATTTTTTTGAGCAACTGGTATTGCTGGACTTCAATATAGATTGGAAAAAGTTTTTGGTGGGTTGCTTTTGTTAACTAATCAACACAATCAGGATCCTTTTGAATTGTCCAACAATACTATTGTATATCAATCTGTTATGACCTGGGGAGGTTTTACCTTGATAAAATATTACCTTATAGAAAGATAAATCTATTTAATTAATGAAAGAAAAAAATGACAGTTAATTCAAATTCCGTTTATTTATACTGCAATATTTATTTTTGAGTTATGTAATTTTAAGAATTTTAATAAAGTACAATATTTTTTCATTCAATGTAAACTATTTATAGTCCCTATTTTCATCAACAGATCAAGGTAAAACCTCCCCAGGCCATTACAGATTGATATACAACAATTCAAAAGGATCCTGATTGTGTTGATTAGTTAATACCATGGCAGTATATAGAATAAATGTCTTAAACGTGCATTTGCATGCTTTGAAAGGGGGTTTAAAATTCCATTGTAGGGGTCAAGATTCCATGGTTGACAAAACATCACAATTTTCAGATTAGGGTGCAAAATACCATGCTTAGGGGGGGTCACAATACCATGGCAGGATAAAATATTAATATCTTAATGTACAATTTACATGTTTTGAAAGAGGGGTTCAACATAAAAATAGCAGATCAAAATTTACAATTTTCAGATTGGGTTAAAAAATTCTTGATAGGGAGTCAGAATAT
>MJUU01034181.1:15532-28124 GCA_002080025.1 Modiolus philippinarum
CCCCCCCCCCCCCCCTTTGCATATTTTTCATGTCCGCTATGTATCCAAGATGGCCGCCACTCGGAAACAAAGATTAAACATTGAAACTGTAGGAAAAACACATTCAGAGATCTTCCTCTCTGAAACTGCTGCATGATTTAACGAATTAATAAAGCGATCGTAGTGGATGGAATATAACGATTAGATCCACGATAAATTCAGGATGGCCGTAGGCGGGGAATACAGTTTTAAGATTCGACCTTATGGATGAATAGGTTCAAAGACCCCCCCCCCCCGAATTGCTGAGTCAGATTGAACCAGACTTGGTCACAATATGTGGTACCTTGCAAAGACAAATTGTTTTTCAGGTTCACACTTTAACCAAGATAACCAGCAGGGAATATAATTTAGCATTGGATCATATGGGAAACAATAACAAAGGTCTTCTCCCGCTTTAATTACAAGGCATATTGCAAATATATGAACTATTTAACATTAGGGTGGTATGAGGGTCTAAGAATTGTCAGATAGAACATTCTGATATTTTCAGACTTACACTTTTCTTTTATTGCAAACAAAAAATAAAATAAAAATTTGGGGTCACCGCCCGGCTATTTTGGTTGAAATAAGAGAAAATTGGCGATTTTTTTTGGACAAAATATTAATTTATTTTAGTTCCATTAGATAGAATTTTTAAATATTTGGTAAATAATTAAGCTTATATACTGTCCTTGCATGTCCATGAAAAAGTTGGGGGTCACCGAACTTGTTTTTTTATATAAAAAAAAAACTTGCAAAAACCTATTTTTTTTCTTATTATTTCTATACAAATTATCTGGGCGAACTCGATTTGCGCCAAAAATGAATCTAATTGCGCCACAATCAAATTGCGCCAGTACTCTAATTGCGCCACTTATTTTGGACCACCATAAATAGAAATTGCGCCAATGAAAAATATATCTGTAACAACAGGTAAGTACAGGTAAAGTGACTTTATTTAAATGCATAAGACTTCCCTCCTGTTTTTATTCGGGCTTGGGACCGGCAGCATACACATTTCGTACATTTTTGTTGTTTCCAAATGTTATTCTGACCACCTGGTTATAGTTCCCACGTCTCACTATTCTATCATGCCAAGTTTTCTTGAGTGCCCTGTATTTCTTTATATGTTGTAATCGTCCAGTAGCTTATGACACTCGTGCTTTGTCGGGCAACGGATGACACTGACTGTAAGATTACTTTGCCAGTTTAATTTATGTTCGTTGACGATCTAGCAACCATGACCACAAAACACATTTAGCAAAGAATTTTACTCAAACCGGTGCTAGGGGCTGTCTTGAACTTACTATGGGGTTTAAGCAAAACTCATTGCTGAAGGCATCATGGTGACTTCAAGATGAAGAACAATAATAAAAACGTTGTTCCTTTGCTTGGTTCTACCATGTATTTGTACGGACTTTGTATCATGTACATTTACTCCATATCCTTTCATTGTTACTGGCGAGTTAAATTCATTCTAATGGTAAATAGACTCTATTGTTGTACTGTTTTGTAAGTCCTTTGGCTTGGATGTTTCTCTACTAAGATTGACCGAGATGGAACCTATAAGCTAAGGAAAATGTCCCTCTTAGCAACATGCATTCGATCCTCAAAATCAAGATGGATAATGCCAATATTTAGGGTTCAATCAAACCTCCTACAACTTTCGATAATCAATGTAAACACCCTTTTGTAGCATATCTCAGTTTGGGATGAAAATAAACATAAAATCAAAGGAATGTAATGTCCATTTTTAAATCCATAGATTGTGTATAGTTGTTAAAAAATAATTTGGGCAACACTTAAAGGTAGCAGCGGAAAAAATATCATCTGGTATTGAACATAGAAAACCGAGATTGGATACAAGGAGGTATACAGATCTATACAGGTAAGGGTGACGCAATTAGATTATGTTTACTGGCGCAATTTATACCTACCAAATTCAAAATCGTGGCGCAGTTTCTATCTATGAAAATACCTAATTGGCGCAAATTGATTCCGGCCAATTATCTCCCCTTATTAGAACGGGAATTTGCTGACAAGATTCAATATCCTGGAGGGTTAACTAATAAAGGTGGCATATTTGATCAAATTTAACTATTATAAGACATTGAAAATCATTACGCCGACATTCCCATTGTGAATTTGTTTTTTTTTACACGTGCGCAAGAATGATGCGCAAATTTAAACTCCCGTACTACATTAATTGTCATTTAGTCAAGGGCAGGTGTGCGAAATGGGCTTTTGAGAGCCTCTTGTTTTATTAAAAGTAGCACACTTAATTCAGACAGAAAGACGACTGGAATGATGAGCGGCATCATCGGCCAATGAGTAGTTGAATATCCGACTGGAACGACCGTCTACCATTTTTTTACTCCCGACCCCTTTCTCCCAGTCTTCAGTTTTCTCCGTTCTTCCTTTATGTCTTATTCTCCTTTCGAGATCACATCCCATTTCCCTTCCTCCGATCCCCTTTTTAGCTCACTGGCTATGCCAGGGTGAGCTTTTGCCATCACTTTGCGTCCGTCGTCCGTCGTCCGTCCGTCCGTCGTAAACTTTTCATTCAAAGATCTTCTCCTCTGAAACTACTGGCCCAATTGGCACCAAAGTTAGCCACAATAGTCCTCGGGTGGTCCCTTACAAAAAAGGTGTTTTTTAGGTCCGTGCGATTTCGAAGATGGCCGCCAGCGGGAAACATAGTTTTAACATTGGACCCTATGGGAAAACACTTTCAAACATCTTCTTCTCTGAAACTACTGAGCCAATTGCAACCAAACTTGGCCACAATAGTCATTGGGTGGTCCCTTACAAAAGAGGTGTTTTTTAGGTTCGCACGATTTCCAAGATGGCCGCCAGCGGGAAACATAGTTTTAACATTGGACCCTATGGGAAAACGCTTTCAAAGGTCGTATTCTCTGAAACTACTGAGCCAATTGCAACCAAACTTGCCCACAATAGTCCTCCGGTGGTCCCTTTAAAAATGGTGTTTTTAGGTCCGCACGATTTTCAACATGGCCGCCAGCGGGAAACAGTTTTAACACTGGACCCTATGGGAAAACTCTTTCAAAGGTCTTCTTCTCTGAAACTACTGAGCCAATTGCAACCAAACTTGGTCACAATAGTCATTGGGTGGTTCCTTACAAAAAAGGTGTTTTTAGGTTCGCACGATTTCCAAGATGGCCGCAAGCGGGAAACATAGTTTTAACATTGGACCCTATGGGAAAACACTTTCAAAGGTCGTCTTCTCTGAAACTACTGAGCCAATTGCAACCAAACTTGCCCACAATAGTCCTTGGGTGGTCCCTTACAAAAAAGGTGTTTTTTAGGTCCGCTCCATTTCCAAGATGGCCGCCAGCGGGGAACATAGTTTTTACATTGGACCCTATAGGAAAATATTTTCAAAGATCTTCTTCTCTGAAACTACTGAGCCAATTGGTATCAAACTTGGCCACAATAGTCCTTTGGTGGTCCCTTACAAAAAAGGTGTTTTTCAGGATCAGGCAATTTCCAAGATGGCCACCAGCGGGGAAAATAGTTTTAACATTGGACCCTATGGGAAAAACACTTTTAAAGATCTTGTTCTCTGAAACTACTGCGCCAATTGGAACCAAACTTGGCCACAATAGTCCTTGGATGGTCCCTTACAAAAAAGGTGTTTTTCAGGTCAGGGCGATATTCAAGATGGCCGCCAGCTGGAAACATAGTTTTAACATTGGACCCTATGGGAAAACACTTTCAAAGATCTTCTTCTCTGAAACTACTGAGCCATTTGGAACCAAACTTTGCCATAACAGTCCTTCGGTGGTCCTTTGCAAAAAAGGTCTTTTTCAGGTCAGGGCGATATTCAAGATGGCCGCCGGCAGGAAACATAGTTTTAACATTGGACCTTATGGGAAAACACTTTCAAAGATCTTCTTCTCTGAAACTACTGAGCCATTTGGAACAAAACTTGGCCATAACAGTCAATCGGTGGTCCTTTGCAAAAAAGGTGTTTTTCAGGTCAGAGAGATATTCAAGATGGCCGCCAGCGGGAAACATAGCTTTAACATTGGACCCTATGGGAAAACACTTTCATAGATCTTCTTCTCTGAAACTACTGAGCCAATTGCAACCAAACTTGGCCACAATAGTCATTGGGTGGTTCCTTACAAAAAAGGTGTTTTTAGGTTTGAACGATTTCCAAGATGGCCGCCAGCGGGAAACATAGTTTTAACATTGGACCCTATGGGAAAACATTTTCAAAGATCTTCTTCTCTGAAACTACTGAGCCAATTGCAACCAAACTTGGCCACAATAGTCCTTTGGAGGTCCCTTACAAAAAGGGTGTTTTTCAGGATCGCACAATTTCCAAGATGGCCACCAGCGGGGAAAATAGTTTTAACAATGGACCCTATGGGAAAACACTTTTAAAGATCTTCTTTTCTTAAACTTCTGCGCCAATTGGAACCAAATTGGCCACAATAGTCCTTGGATGGTCCCTTACAAAAGAGGTGTTTTTTAAGTCCGTGCGATTTCCAAGATGGCCGCCAGCGGGAAACATAGTTTTAACATTGGACCATATGGGAAAACATTTTTACAGATCTTCTTCTCTGAAACTACTGAGCCATTGGGAACCAAACTTGGCCATAACAGTCCTTCGGTGGTCCTTTGCAAAAAATGTGTTTTTCAGGTCAGGGCGATATTCAAGATGGCCGCCAGCGGGAAACATACTTAGTTTTAACATGGGACCCTATTGGAAAACACTTTCAAAGATCTTCTTCTCTGAAACTACTGAGCCAATTGGAACAAAACTTGGCCACAATAGTCATTGGGTGGTTCCTTACAAAAAAGTTGTTTTTAGGTTTGCACGATTTCCAAGATGGCCGCCAGCGGGAAACATAGTTTTAACATTGGACCCTATGGGAAAACACTTTCAAAGGTCTTCTTCTCTGAAACTACTGAGCCAATTGCTACCAAACTTTCCCACAATAGTCCTTGGGTGGTCCCTTACACAAAAAAGGTGTTTTTTTAGGTCCGCGCAATTTCCAAGATGGCCGCCAGCGGGGAACATAGTTTTAGCATTGGACCCTATGGGAAAACATTTTCAAAGGTCTTCTTCTCTGAAACTACTAAGCCAATTGCTACCAAACTTTCCCACAATAGTCCTTGGATGATCCCTTACAAAAAAGGTGTTTTTTAAGTCCGTGCGATTTCCAAGATGGCCGCCAGCGGGAAACATAGTTTTAACATTGGACCATATGGGAAAACACTTTTAGAGATCTTCTTCTCTGAAACTACTGCGCCAATTGGAACCAAACTTGGCCTTAACAGTCCTTCGGTGGTCCTTTGCAAAAATGTGTTTTTCAGGTCAGGGCGATATTCAAGATGGCCGCCAGCGGGAAACATAGTTTTAACATGGGACCCTACGGGAAAACACTTTCAAAGATCTTCTTCTCTGAAACTACTGAGCCAATTGGAACAAAACTTGGCCGCAATAGTTAATGAATAGTCCCTTACAAAAAGGTGTTTTTCAGGTCAGCGCGATATCCAACATGGCGGCCAGCGGGGATCTTAGTTTTTACATTGGACCCTATGGGAAAACACATTCAAAGATCTCCTCTTAAACTACTTAGCTTATGGAACCAAACTTGGTCAAAATAGTCTTTATGTGGACCCCTGAAAAGAAAACTGTTTTTTTTTAAGTTCACACTTTATCCAAGATTACTGCCAGCAGGGAACATAGTTTAACATTGGACCCCATGGGAAACACTAACAGAGGCCTTCTCTTCTTTAACTAATAAGGGATATTGGATTTATATTTTAACTATATATATGGGCTCTTTAACATAAAATGTCTATGTTAATCAAGGACCAGGTGAGCGATACAGGCTCTTGAGAGCCTCTTGTTTCCTTACTTCCGCCCCTTTTCCCTGTCTTCCTATACTTTGCCGCCACCTCTCGTTAGCCTTTTGTCTTTATATTGTCTTAAGTGGGGGATATTTTTCTGAATGGTTTAAGTTAAATCGAGGCGTTAGGCAAGGAAGTGTTCTTTCTGCAAAATTGTATTTAATCTTCATTAACGATCTAATTGACAAACTAGAGAAATGTAATGATGGTGGTTATTACACGGTGTAAATGTTAGTAGTCCAGTTCAAGCTGACGATATATCTATTATAACAACTAATTTTCGTTCATCACAACTTATGGTTAACATTTGTGAACAATAAAGTCTCGACTGGAGCTTTACCCTTTCGGCGGCTAAAAGTCATATACTTCAGTATAGACAAAATACTTACGGAAGAAGAAACATTTTACTTTATAACGAACCAATATCTCGTGTTGAATCCGCTAAACATGTCGGAATTATGCTTCATGCAAATATAAGAACAATTGAAAGAACTTTACATGTTTGTAGAACCTTACGTGCCACTGTAGCTTCTATAATTCGTCTTGGTGTTCATCCTGCAGTTCTAAATCCAATAGTGTGCGCTAAATTTGTAAAACAAGTGTGCTATCCAAAAGCTATGTATGGTTGTGAACTTAGGGTAAATTGTCAACAAATGAAACCTTAATGCTTGAGAGGACACATCGTTATATTTGTAAAATGGTCCAAGGTCTACCACGAAGAACCCGCACTGACATGTGTCTGTCGCTTATCGGATGGTTTTGCATAAAAAGTTATATAAATGAGAAAAAACTATTATTCTTTGGGCATGTGTGTAACTTACCAACTCATGCAGTTTCATTCCGTGTGTTTATCCGTCGAGTCCATGATTATAGATATAATAATGGTAATCACCTAAACATTGGCTTTGTGTTTGACATTATTGAAATTTTACATAAATACAAGCTAACTGACTTCTTAGAAACCTTCATTCAGTCTTCAGTTTTCCTTCAAAGCCACAATGGAAACGCATAGTGAAAGATGCTATTTCAACATTTGAAATTGATATGTGGAAAACACGTATGGAAAATGACAATGACTTTAGTGCATTTAAAGTGATTCATACAGAATAAAAACCTCATCCGGCATGGACTTTATCTTTAAAATATCCACACCTTCGAAGACAAGTGCATTTTCTCGTATCCATTTGTTGCCTTATTCGTGATAATACAAACAGTAATCATATACTTTGTCATAAATGTGGAAAGATGTTCTCTGATCCGTTAGTTCACTCTGTAACCTCATGTGACTATCTTGATAATGAACGGGACAATTTTTGGTGCGAAATTATTATCATTAACCCTGTAAGCTTCAGCGTTTTCTTCGAAACATGACGGATAATGACTTATGCCTTTACATGTTGTCCTGCAAATCAGACCGATTTGAATTGGAGGCAGACCAAGAAGAGTTATTCCAGTTAATCTGCATCAGATACATTAATCGTTTTGGCACTTCACTTTATTAATATTGTCACTAGTTTTAGATTAACAGTCTAAACGTTTATTTCAATTTTTGTACGGACCTCATTATGAACATTATATTATCTCTTCTTCGATGACATTTTCCTAATGTAAAATCATTTTGCAATATTGTATATAAGTAGTCCTTTTGAATATATGTACTCTCCTTTAGGAGGCAATAAAGGATTTATATATTGACCGTATTTGTTCCTTCAAAATAATAAATATACTTACCATCTTTCCCAACGATATAAATATCAAAAGATTGTTGATGAAGAAAATAGAAAATTATGCTGATAATTATAATATTTCTTTCAAAAGAACTTTAGTTTCCAAGTACATTTATACTTTTCTTTTCTTTTATTTATATTTTATTTTATTTTATTTTATTTTATTAATTTTTTTATTTTTGAATTTAGTTTTCCAATAAATAAAGATAGATAATGCAATATTGTGTAATTACAAAAGGTTAACATTCCCTTAAGATTAGATTCAGATGGGTTAGTATAGTAGTATGTGGGTATGAATTTAACTCTCAGTCGTTGGTACACACAAACTAATAATGAAACTCATTTTCAACTTTACTATCATTACACAAATTACAAAGACGCTCACTGCGAGGAACATTATTCCATCTCCCCGTTTCGATTGGAAATTTCACATTAGAACAGCGCAATTTTGAAACATTGTGACGTAAGGTCTCCAATTTAAACTCATTTTTAAATATACTATAAAAGTACCTTTAGAACTGTTAATTAAAACCAGATTTGTACAAACTGGTCCTTTAAAGTCTGATGTACAATAGATTTTATTTGAAAAAGCCCTAAAACACATTGACTAATCCATATAGAATAGAATAGAATAGAATATGCTTTATTAACCAATCAAGGGTCCATTGAGGACATGATGACAAAACATAACAAAAATAATTATTACAGAGACTAATACACATATATAAATATATATATTTTACACTATCAAAATAAAGTGTATTCATAATATTAATAAAATAAAGTGATCAGAGGGCACCAGCACTGTGGACATTTGAAATATAGAGTACACATTTTGCTATAGATTAGACAAGATGACTCAGGTAGAGAAGGCACCAAGGGACGATGCTTCAGGATAATTCTGTGCAAAATTATAATTTACAGCAGAACTTCCTCCTCGTGCCTTATCCAGATGAGCCAGCTTTTATATGCTATTTACTAAATATTACTTTTTTTAACACAATCAATAAGAACATGAGTGAACAGGTTAGATTTTGCAAGTAATTCAGATGGGAAAGACACCAAGGGACGATGCTTAAAGGACACTTTTTAACGTTTTATAATATTTATTCGTTTCTAAATAAATAGCAAATTGTAAATAATAAAACTGTTTATATAATATTAAGTGTCCTCCTCGTGTCTTAACCAGGTGAACCAGTCACAATGTTAAACACCAGCGAATTTCATCATATTACTTATACTTGTAAGTAAAGTAATGTCTTCACTATTCAGAAGCATTATTCATATATAACTCGTGCCAACATTGTCTGACACTATTTTTATATAATATATCTGTTACAGTACAAATAAGAAATCCAGTAGGATCCAGAATCCTCCTAGTACAAATTGGAATTCTAATTTCTACTGGGACAAATAAGAATTCTGATTTGTACTGGATTTAATTCAGTACAAATTGGAATTCCGTATTTTATTGGGACAAATAAGAATTCCAGTTTGTACTGGATTTAATCCAGTACAAATTGGAATTCCGATTTCTCCTAGGAGAAATTGAGATATCCTAATTTATACTAGTAGGATTCTGAATCCTACTGAATTTCTAGTATGATCCAGAATAATACCGGATATTTTGTTAAGGAGGATTCTGGATATTGCTGATATTCAAAGCTGAAATAAGTTTTTGATTATGTTATAAGAAGTATGTATTTCACAACATTTTAATTCATTAAAACTAAATACTAAAATAATAGAATGACAAATGACATAATTCTAATATAACTGTTCATTTATTGTAATAATTGATGGAAGTCTCTGACATTTGCAGGGAATTTCGATTTACTACAATTGGAATAGCATAGTATCACATTTACCAGAGTAATTACAAACTTTGGCTGCCATCTTCCAATGATCAATGTGTGTTAACCAGGGAAATAAAAACTTCTCAAATCAACAAGATCAGTATGAAAAAAAGTTTTTTAAAGTATGCCATCTTTCCATATTTAAAGTTAACTTATATCACTCGTGATCAAAAGTTTGAATTGTGCTCAAAGGTTTAAGAGTTCGGAAGATTTTATGGTGGCTTTGAGTTGTTATTACTCCCCTTTGGGTCGTTGTCTCTTTGACACATTCCCCGTTTCCCTTCTTTTTCCTATCTATATCTTTTATACATTAGATGATAAATCTTATTCTTTCGAAATTAATCTTTTAATTAAATGATCACCAAAGCACTGGAAGGGACATATTATTTATCTACCACCATTTCTATTGATTTCAGTTAGTAGGATCCATAATCCTACTAGTATAAATAAGATATCTCAATTTCTCTCCTAGGAGAAATTGGAATTCCAATCTATCCTGGATTAAATCCAGTACGAACCAGAATTCTAATTTGTCCCAGTAGAAATTGGAATTCGAATTTGTACCAGGAGGATTCTGGATCCTACTGGATTCCAATTTGCACTGTACCATATCCATTTCGAATGTATAACATTTGTTGAATGAAGGCTATAAAGCAGCTGATACAAAATGCCTGACAGTTTATTCGGATTTTGACGAATCTTTGACCAAAATGTCAACATCCTTATCTTAACCTTAACTTGAAGAGGGAAAACACCAATCCCCATAAACCGTTTTAGAATGAACTCCCAATATTCTCTTTAAAATTTGTAACTGAAGTTTTTCTAATACTTGTATATTTTCATATCCCCACATTTCACATGAATAAAGTAATATCGGAGAAATCGAAGCATCAAATAATTCTATCTGAATGTCATCAGAGATCGCTATATTACGTAATTCGGTATACAGAGCATACAGTGCTTTCTGTGCTTGACATACTAATTTTTCCTTCGCAGCATTAAATTTAGCATTAAAATTAAATATCAAACTTAGATATGAATAAGAATCAACAATCTCTACTTCTGATCCATACAGTTGAAAATCGTAATTTATTTCTAAAAAACTGTTTTTGTTTTGTCTACATTTATACCGAGTCTCCATTCAATACAATAATTTTCAAAAACTTTTAAAGATTGTTGCAGATCAGTGTCCTTTAAGTAGTACCACCACTCCACATACTGTAAAATGGCTTAAACGGACACAAAATGCTACTCGACTAACTCACGGCCATGATCGACTAAAACATACAAGTGTGGCATATATTGATTTTATATATGTCTAATCTATAGCAAAATTTGTACTCTATATTTCAAATGTCCACAGTGCTGGTGCCCTCTGATCACTTTATTTTATTAAAATTATGAATACACTTTATTTTGATAGTGTAAAATATATATATTTATATATGTGTATTAGTCTCTGTAATAATTATTTTTGTTATGTTTTGTCATCATGTCCTCAGTGGACCCTTGATTGGTTAATAAAGCATATTCTATTCTATTCTATATACAATGTAATATTAACACATACTAGAGACAACCTTACCGAAAATATTTTGGCATATTCTGAAAATGACCCAACATATGAACAAAATTCAAGCCTTAAGGTAGTTCGATCCTAATAAAAATATCAGACAGAATTTTTTTTCTTTTAAGATATTTTGTAGGTCTGAACCTATATGTTCCAAAAATAAAATAAAAATGATGTGTCACCGATCATCTTTTTCTGTTATCTGGCTTTGAAAATCGGGCCAAATTCAGTATTTTTTCAGCAATATTACAAAGGATATATAGGGAACCTTGAGAACATGATTATTGTTTATCTTTTATATAAAAAAAATATCAGACAGATTTTTTTTTTATTTTTTGATATTTCAGAGATATACACTTAAGCTGTCTGATACGCTGAAAAAATCTACATGTCACCGTTCGATTAAGAAAGATATTTGATATAGTTTACGAAATAGACAATATTTACGGGAAAAGGGGGCCAATTCGCGGGAAAGTGTATGTCAATCTATTATGACGTCACAGTGAATAGACCAATACAGGATTATTCCGGCTTAAAAATCAAGTCAATTCCGCATCCGACTCGTGTTACACAAATGCGCCAATAGAATGCGCCGTGTATTAGTGTCGATCTACCTTAATGACCATACTTTATTGACATTTTTTATACAAGTATTTTGCTTTTATTTCTTTATCCAAGACCAGGACTCAAAATGTAAGCCAGACATACAGCAGGAAATGTGGATTTAATGTGCCTCTTCTAGCCATCAACACAATTAAATTCATGTCTTAGGGGAAATTGGTACTTTCCGATCAAAACTAGACAGAAAGCAACAATATTGAATATTTTAGGACTATTCAGCATCGGTTTTAAAAAACATATCAAACATTCCGTTTTGGCCAGTAACCTTTGATGAATGCATTGAGTGATTTATTAGAATATTAAATTTTGTTAAAAATTCAAATGCCTCCTTGAACTTTCAGAGCGTTTCAGAGTTGACCATGTGTTCAGTACTTCCATCAAATCACAATCATCAAGAGTTAAACGGTATTACTGGAGAGACTGCTGCTGAAAAGAAAACTGATGTTGACGAAAACCAGAACGTGCCATCATTTGAAAATCTAAATAAAAATATTTATAAATCCTTAATATATTCAAAGGTAAGTATCTGAAATAATTAACTGATAAGGCCAAAGCAAGTTATTTCTATGTTTGGCGTAAGTGCGCGCATTGAAAATGTGTGATTTTCAAAAAGACAAACAAGAGATATTTTTCGTCTTTTTCAATTGCAAGTAGTAAAATGGTTGTTCAATGATGAATTAAGGAGACAACAAGTATGTATTCCTAACAGAATATTGTTTTGAAAATTCGACATAAAGTGAAATGGGGAAAATGAGCAATATTGGAAAAATATCATCACTATATTCAATTCAACTCTGAAAACTGACTTTCAATGAACATTTGTCATATCAAAGTATGTTATTTTCAACAATTTTTTTTTCTTGTTTTTTTGTTTTGTTATTTGTTTGTTTGCCGCATATCCTCCTTCATTTCAA
>MJUU01034181.1:44366-73131 GCA_002080025.1 Modiolus philippinarum
GGGGTGCGTTTTTTCGGGTCGACTTTTTAGCTTTTTTAGGGGCTGATGTGACACCCATAGCGTCGGCGTCTGCTTTCTGTTAGGAAGAATGGTTAACGTCCAATCCTGCTTACTGACATGTCCAACATCAACCATACTGGTATGTACAGTATGATGCATTTTGGGATGATAACTGCAATGCATGCTTCGGATGCTGTCTGTGACCTACATTTTACGCATGAGCGACTTGGTTAGGTAGAATGGTTCAAGTCCATTCCTGCTTACTGATATGTCCCGCATCAACCATATTGATATGTACGATGCATTTTGGGATGACAACAACAATGCATGCTTCGGATGCCGACTGTGACCTATATTTTATGCATAAGCGACTTAGTTAGGTAGAATGGTAAAGTCCATTCCCACTTACTGACGTGTCCCGCATCAACCATATTGATATGAATGATGCATTTTTAAATGAAAACAACAATGCATGCTTCGGATAACATTTCATGCATGAGTAACTTTGTTAGGTAAAATGGTTAATAATGCATTTTGTGATGACAGCTGCAGTGAATGCCTTGGATGCAGTCTGTTACCTTCATTTTATGTATGGATGAATCCGTTAAAAAGAATGATATAGTCCATTTCTGTTTACTGACATGTTTAATTATAACAATGGTGCGCAATGAGATGAGCTTAGCAGGCTGTGTTTCAGGTTGTCGTATTGTTTTTGGGTACATGTTTTTGTATCTTTTAGTGCATTAATATATTTTGGGTGTATATTTTGTAGTTGAGTATATTTTAGCAGCCTGGTATTTGCGTGACACTTGGGACTAATAGGATAAGATTTTATACATAAAATAAGTTCCAAGCCAGCCTGTATTTAACATATTCTTCAAATCTTTGAATAGCAACATGAATGACGAATTTTATCTGACAATGCATTTTTGTGAGCTGGTGTTGGTTTGGGTATATGGGTATGCTTTGCTAAAGATTCGAAAATACTTTTAACTGCTTTCCTCGGATATAATTTTTATATTTGTAAATGCATATCCCCGTCTAAATTTTTCCAAGCACCTCAACACCCCCCTCCCCGGTGTGAATGACAAATCTTGTTTAACGGCACGACTCTAGACACAGAACTTCACCTGAATTTTACATGCAGACAAAATTTGAAGACTATCACAATTTGTTTGACAGACAGGAAGACTGTGTATCACAATTTGTTTGGCAGACAGACAGATGGACAAGCGTATATAAGAAACATAGGCGGATCCAGAGGGGAGGGTCCGGTGGCTGGAACCCCATGTTTCTCATACCTCGACACCTATATTATTATATGGTGCAGAAGTTTGGGGTATGAAAATAATGAAATTATTGAGTCTTTACATTTAGAATTTTGTAAGTATATATTGAAAATTGTATTGTTTATGGAGAACTTGGTAGAATTCCTGTCAGTATATATAAAAGCCAGAATGGTTGGTTTTTGGCAACGAATGATAAATGGTAAAAAAGAGAAAATTTCGATATAAAGGCTTGATGCAGGTGATGTGTATCATTCTAAATGGTTGTCATGTATAAGAAATAATTTGCTTGAATGTGGTTATTATCAATGTTGAAATGATCAAACTGTACTAGCTAATATTACATATGGTATAAGTTCCTATTAATCTCATTGACTAATACGCTCACGTGATTTTAAGAATATTCAGTATATTTTAGCGTTGTTTCTAATTTTAGGTATATTGACGCCATGTTTCTATTTATAAGTATATTGACGCTATGTTTCTATATTTAGTTTTATTGACGCTACATGTGTGGTTGAACTTTCAGACTATTGTTTTTCACTAAAAAAGGTGTTATGAAAAAATATTTTGGTAAATATTGGGAAACGCTTTACACATTAACAGGAGTTTCCGCCGGGGAAATAAAAGGGGATATTAAAATGTTTTACAGAGCAACCACTGAAATCACTGAAATATATATTTAACAGTTGTCACATTCTTTATTCCACACTTCACGTAAACACGCTAATAAAAAGGCTTAGTTGTTTTTTTTTATTTGCAAATATAACAGAAATCTCGGCATTTATTTATCATATGAGCACCCATGCAACCCATTCTAGATGATGACAGATCCAGACCCGCCTTCAAATAAAGGTTTTATTTCTAATTAAATTTCGATGTATTGACAAAATTTTCCTCCACAAAAACGTAATGATATACTATAAAACTACATTGATGGACTTTGTACTCTGTCAATATGTTAAATATGGACCTGTTAAAAATGTATTGACCTCAGACTTCGTCCGCGGTCAATATAAACCTAACAGGTCCATATATAACATATTGACCTCGTAAAAAGTCCATAATTGATAATTATCTACTTCCATCTGCATATACTAATTCTTAAATGTATATATGTTTGTTCCATATTTTACATGTGTAATGTTGTACTATTATGCCTCATGTGGGGCCTTTAGTGAAATAAAAAGTTTCAAGTTTCAAGACACCTATAAAACCTGAAACTCTTCAATAATTACGTTTGCTATACCATCGTTTAGATCTTTTCAGGTTTAATCTATATATTGTATAGGTATTATAAATGTCATTATGGGGGAGGGGGGGAGTTGCGGGTTCAAGTCCAAGGTTATAGTTATGTATTCCGGAAAGAATGTTTGAGTAGGGGAAAATACGTTTGGTCTAATAGTGTATTAACTTAGCCTCAAGTGTGTAAACGAGGTAAACAGATCTTTATAGATGTAGTTTTCATTCATGTATGTCAAATGGCGATAGACTTTTGATTGTCGTCAGTGTGGTCATTATCTATTTTGTGATCTGAGGTTAACATACTAGGTAGAAGTACTAAACAGGTACAATGACGAGAAACACGACACCGTTATTTACGTAGTTATAACTCACTGCTTCTACTGAGGCATGTTGGGGGAGGCAAATATCCAATATCCCAGTAAGTTTGGACTTAAATATCCTTTGGAAAATTTAAGATATCCCAATAATTATTGAAATATTCTATATCCCATAGTTAAAGTATTCCATATGATATCCCTATCAGTTTGTCTCAAATATCCCGTATATCCTATTGTTAAAAGTATATCCTTATCCCAATACACCATATACAAGCCTCGGTCTATATACTGACATTGGCAGAACAGAATGAAGTATGACGTACATAGATAAAAGAATTATCATAGTAAGAAGATCTGCGAAAAATAAAATTAATTTCAGAACCAATCACAAGGTTATGTATAGCGAAGTAACAGGGACGACAGAACCGAATTACTGTTAATATTGTGTAGACTGCAGATTGCCTTTTGGTTTATTGCTAGCGTTTTGCCTATAGTTACCGAAATTACTGTAAATTTGCCTATAGTTACCGAAATTACTGTAAATTTTGTGTAGACTGCAGATTGCCTTTTGGTTTATTGCTAGCGTTTTGCTAGTAGTTACCGAAATTACTGTAAATTTTGTGTAGACTGCAGATTGCCTTTTGGTTTATTGAAATATTGCTTAGACTCAATTCTAAACCCACTCCCAAAATTTTTAAATTTGATCATCTTTGCTACATTTTCCTCACTCTGCACCCCACCACTGCACCCCTCACTACCACAAAAAAGTATATAATTAAATAAAGGATGCATAGTAATTAAGGGATAATATAATTCATATTTTACTGCTGATGTCTGCTAAAAATATTTTTTTAATGAGATCCTGATTGATTTTTACTATGACGAGTGTGAAGTTGTTTACAAGAATGATATTTTCCCTGTCCTGTCCATTAGGACAAATTCATTGAATAATAGGTCATCCATAGGTCACGGTATGTTGATAAAGTCCCATTGGCGTAAACATAACGTGGATCTTTTGGAAAGATTTATTTAAAAATATACGCTGACTGTAGTAAGTAAATTTATCATCTTATTCATATAATAAGAATATTCAATGCAATATTTTGATATCGACAACTTAATTTCGGGAGGGGGGGAGAGGCTTTGTATCAACCACCATATATGTCAGCTTTATGTACTAGCAGTGTTTTTTCATCGTAACCGGTGCAGCGAAATCGTGATTTTTAAGAGTTCTCGACCACTTGACAATGTTTCAGCAATATCAATCATGCTTTAAATAAGTATTGTGGGGAAATATTAAAATCTTACGTAAGAATGGTTTATGTGAGTGAAGTCAATTCCTAAAGAAAAAAATTATGTACGTACATTGCATGAAATGAAACTAAAATTTTCACCTCATTTCAGTACTGTTCTGCAAATAAAATCCCGTACAAATGCTTTAATGATAGTCCGAGATAATTATACTGTAATTTAGGACCTAAGAGGATATATAAACTTATATGTTGTTCCCCCATAAGGATACTGTACGCTTCAATCTTTAAAGTCCCCTGATTATAACTTATCTGCCAAAGATCTCATCCTCTAAAATCACAAGGCCAACTTGTTTACTCTAGTCATTAGATTGCCTCCTTGTACATTTTTTGTACAATTGTCCATTGACCAGCAATTTTTAATTAACCAAAAGCAAATCCACACCCAATTGAAAATGGGTGCCATTAGTGAGCATAGAGTATAACTGGACCCTACAGGAAAATGTACGTGAAAGTGTTCTCCTCTGACACTATTTGGCGTGTTGGAACCAAACTTGGAGATAATAGTCCTTTGTTCGTCCCTTTTAAAATGTGTCTGGCAAGCTTAAGTCTGCATTTCATTCAGTTTTTGCACCATCAACACTGAGATAACATTCAAAGATATTCTATGAAACTACCAGGCTAATTGAAACTAAGCTTAGAATGGTCCGACTTGGTTCCCTAAGAAAAATATGTCTGTAGCAAGTCCATCTCCCTTTCAAGATAGCTACCGCAGTACATTGGATACGATTGGAAACACAACTCAGATTTTCTCAGATCTCTTGATATTTCAAAGACAAATCGAAAACAGATTGGGTGACCTTGTGAAAATGTGTGTGGTCTGTATCTAATCCAAGATGGCCGCTAGCAGTGGACAAAGCTTAATATTCGACCACACGGTAACGCATTTCAATCTCTTTCTGTTAAAACCTAAAAACCACGTGCACGAGCCGTATTGGAATCAAATTTTGTTTAAGTTTTCAATGGATAGCCACACCCTCCTTTCCCTGCCAGTCATCATCTCATCAAAATGGCCGCCAACAGGAGACGTAGTTCAATATTGGACACTTTTGGAAAACACATTTCAAGATATTCTTCGAGACGACGTTGCTAAATTTGATCACAATGGTCGTAATGCGTACACGAGGAGAACACGATTTAACTTAGGAACACATGGCAACTGTATACAAAAATCTTCTGATTTGATACTGCCCAGCCATTTGACACAAAACATGGTATTAATAGTGATCCTTTGGTACGCAATAAGGTGATACTGATCTGTTGATTAGCCATTTGAAAAATTGTGATTATTATGTTCGAACCTGTTTAGGATGTCCATCAAAAATATTATCTAAAACCAAGAGACAACTAGGTCTTAACAGTCCTACCTGCATTGGTCATCACATTGCAACCAGTGACATTAACAAGATGAATTAATTTCTGAATCTTTTACTTGGTTGAGATATGAAATACAGGCTTCTGTCAGGTGGTGGATCTAGGGAGGGGGCAAGGGGGTCCGGCCCCCTCTTAGCCTAGGTTGTAAAAATATTTAAAATTCCTAGGTTTTTTTTAATTGGGTTTCAGGCCCCATTTTATGGAAAATTATGGGTCACCCCCCTCCCATAGCAGGAAGTTTATATCCCCCACTACTGACAGCTGCTCGTTTGAACGAAGTAGATAAGTATCTCCCATTGAAAAATTTTAAGAGTTACATCAACTCTTACGACATTAATCTGAGGTATGCACAAAATATTAGTACAATTACAAGTTTAGAGCAACTCGCCCTTTTTAAGACTTTACTAATTTTATTTTTATTGTTTTAATAACATATTTATGTGATAATTAGGGGGACGACCATTTTATTTTAAAGGGGGCTTCGGCGATTTTGCAATCTTGGTTCCAGTGAAAATAAAAGTTTAAATTCTACTTGTCATGAAATAAATAAATTAATGTTGATTTTAAGAATAAATTTTTTGTTGCAAATAAATAATCTGATGTGCTATTATCCTCATGTTTTTTCATTTGATACTTAGAATATTGTCATAACCTCTATATCTGTCGTCATTTTGATTTTTACCGGCTTTCTGTATCACATTGCTGACACCTTGCTTGTGTTTGACAAGCAGGGAATCAACTTAATAAAATAAGCCGGGTTATAAATATACCTGTATAAGAATTGTATGATATGTCCTGTCTAATTTCAGACGATGCTATCACCATTTCAGAGAGAGAAATTGGAATTCTGGTTCCGGTTCTTCGGTAAGTGAATGTCGACATGTCAGTTAACTGTTAGTAGTCTCTTGTGATTTCATGTTTTTGTCCGTATATTTAGTTTCATTTTTCACAATTGACTCAGTCCTGTTGCCAACTGAATTTTACTGTTGTTACGATTGTTTTTTGATTTATCACATTGGCTGTAGGGGGAAGGTTTGGATCCAATAAAACTAGTTTAACCCCGCCGCAGCAGGTTTGCGCCTGTCCTAAGTCAGGAATTTATTAAGCCTGTGTGTGTCTTGTCCTTTTTCTAGTTAGTTTACTTTATGTCTGTAGGAGTCTAGGATGATGTTTATTTCGCTGGACTTGATTGCTCTTTGTTCAGGGGCCGACTCCGACCTGCCGTTGGGTGTGCGGTTTTCTCACCGTTCATTGAAGATCTTATGGTGGCTTTGAGTTGTTATTACTCCCCTTTGGGTCGTTGTCTCTTTGACACATTCCCCGTTTCCCTTCTTTTTTCTACTTATCTCTCATTTCACTGTCAAATAGAAATATAGAATCTATCCTTTCAAGTCGTTGATTATCATAGTTCTACTGTCGAAAGGGTTAACAAAACAGACAATAGGATCAGACACAAGTTTACAAAACTTACTTGGTCTTCTCCATACAAAAACATATATTACAATATTGATATAATAAAGGTTGAATATACATAATTTTAAGTTATAAATTAAGTATGTAAAGACATGAAACAGGAATTAATGTGGCAGTCCAGTTTGAAATGGTCACACGATACTGTACAGTTACTTAAAAGAGTAAAATTGGTATAATTTGAAATTAAACCTGTCAGTCTATCATAAATGAGGATGAGGTTGAGGCATGGTCACAGCCAAAACTGAATGTATATAAAGGGTTAAACTTTAAAAGATGCAAATTTTTATGAAAATAAATATTTTTCTGGCAAAATCGTCCAAGAATCCCCCTGACAATCAAATGCCCCCCCCCCGCCTTAGTTCGAAGATGATGAGAATCCTTTTACACCTTTTTTATTGGACTGCATGTATGTGCTATGAATGATCAAGGTGAGTGGTACTGGCTCTTTGGAGCTTCTTGTTAACCGACCGGGGAATTAATTACTGTTTTCAGTAATTATCAGTTGAATATTCGCATGGTTGCAGGGCTATACTTGGGAGAATGACGGAATTTAGATTGAATTTGATAAAATTGTGAAATCTCCAAGCTATGGAAGGTGTCTTGAAACCTTGACACGTATAGGTTTCGAACCCAATGTGATGATCGACTCGAAATCGAAAACCTATAGCTCTAACCTTTCGGTCTATGTTGTCTCCAATCATATGCTTAAATAGTGTTTCCTTTCCCTACATAGGCAATCACCTTATTAAGAAAATTTGGAATGTTTACATTTTGCTACGATTTAAAATTGGCGAAACTATAGATTACCACAAACTCTTTACCTTCCTCCGGGTAGTATGTATTGGAAAATAAAGATATACCAAACCAAATGAGTCTTAATTAGGCATAGTAAAAAGCCTATAGGGACAACTAATCCAATAGTCCAGATATGACGGGAGGTGAGGACGGTTCAAGAAGGAATCGGGTGCTGACAGAGAAGGCTAGACATGCGTATGAGGAACGAGTTGAAGATTCTTTTCTGATGCTAGCCAAGTTGAAAGGTAACATCGAAACAAACTTAGACAATATAGATAGGTGATGACGTACGTGTAATAAGAGCCTACTGATATGAGGCTATGAATAAATACAATGACGAATCAACTGCATTAAAACAATACTTAGATGAACAATATACAATAGATAGTATTCAGGAAAGTATTATGGCGGACAATTTACATCATTAGATAAATGATAAGATCAAGGCAGGACTAAGACAAATATATCAGTTACTTACACCACCGGAAGATGTACACGTTCACTTCCAACTTTAGTAGAACAAGATGAGCATATAAATGAAATGGAAAAGGTAGAAACCGATTACATTCCAACCTAAGCAGGTCAAGTAAGGATGAAATCAAGCCTGAGGCTAAGATTGAAAACAATAAACTTGAAAGTAAACAATAAAGCGAACAAGGAAATAGAAATAACAAAATACCGAGGTTACTGAAAGTGATTAAAGCAAGTCTAGTAAGTCTAGTGGACAACCAAGAACATCACATGGAACTCATTCGTCATTTTCACACTCAAGTAGATCTCTTCTCCTGAAAAAGAAAGCTAAGCTTGAAGTAGCTAAACGCAGACTAGAGAAGGTTGAAAAAGAACAAATTAAGAGGCTACAAAGTGAACTAGAAGCTAATGCTAAGGAAGAGAAAACAATATCTGATGCAAAATTAGAAAAAAACTAAGATTTGACTTTACTTCAACTTTGAACATACTTAAAGACCAAAGGGAGATGATGGAAGCTGAAGCTGAATTTTCAGCAGTGATGGAAATATTGGAAGATCAAATGTCCGAAAGTGACGGTGAAAAAGAAAGTGGTCTACCAGTAGAGAGTGCAACAGACAAAGTGCAGAAATAGGTCACTGAGCATAGTTCACACAGTGGGATAAAAGAGGTCGAACAAAGTAGGCATACTTTAAAAGGCTCAAACGTTGAAAATCTGCGTAAGACATGTTTCTTCGGTGAAGATTTAAATCCCGAGAAAAACTACTCTGGTCTTCATAATCAAGAAAAATTATACACAGTGAAAAAAGATGTAAATCCTGCCCGAGAAAATTGACTCTGGTCTTCACCACTTAACTCATTAGTAGAGGAATTTATTCCAAAGCAAAACTTAAAATATAAAATCAACCATTATGTCAAAAGTTCTAACAAAAACCTTCCGCTGTAATCTGCTTTACCTACAATAAGTGAGAAAGAGGAAAGTTCACCCGTCAGTGAATTGACTAGATACTCTATTGCAAATACGATTTACACCATTTGATGATAAACCGGGGCGATATGTTAGTTGGAGAAGTAGCCTCATTAACATCAAAATGCAACAAGGAACACCAAGCACAGAAGAGTTTGATTTGCTTATTCGATGGTTAGGTCCACATTCAAAAACAACAGGCTATACGTCTATTAATTGCTACTGTTCATGATGAGACAGGGCCCTTCAGAAAATTTGGAAAAGACTCGATGAAAGATAAGGAGCCCAGAGAAAGTGGCGTCGTCATTAAAGGACCTTCTGGACAAGTTTCCTAGAATTGGTAACAACGATCATGACAAATTGTATGAACTATCTGATCTACTATTTGAATTTTTTTCTGTCAAAGGAAATCAAAAATAAAGTGTAGTCTCGAGTTACTTCTATTCTTATTTTTGAATCAACGCTATTGCAACTAAACTACCAGTCTTCTTACAGAACAAATTGGTCGACTATGCAAGTAAATACAAGACAACAAATATGGTTATGTATCCACCTTTTTCTTTATTTGTGGAATTTGTACACAACATGGTTGTTCGTTTGAATGACCGAAGTTTTCAGATTCAATTTACTGACAATCGCATTGAATTTCAACACTTTAAGAAAGAAAAGATTTAACAATCAACCAGTCTAACGTTGCTCGAGTTACTACCGCTAGAACTGCGATAGAAAACGAGGTCTCAAAAACAGTAATTTGTCCACCTCACGAAAATAGAAAACATATATTAGAAAACTGTAGAATATTTTTAGGGAAGTCACTCGAGGAGAAGAGACAAATAGTTCAGAAAAACAGAATTTGCTACAAGGGTTTAATACAAAAGCATTTATGGAAGGACTGCAAAGATAATATCAAGTGTAAGAAATGCAGTATTGAGAATCATAGTAATCCATTTCACATATAACGGCAAACTGATAAAGTTCATGGCAGGGAACATGGTAAAAGATAAGAAGTTACTAAATGCACTCAAATCTGTAGTGAAAAGTAAACGGATTTCAGTTTAAATGAAAATCCTGTGCTAAAACAATCTTGGTTAAAATGTATCCAGTCGGCAAACCATAATTAGGCCTACACACTTATGCGACAATTGATAAACAAAACAATAGATTACTTGTTAGAAGTGATGCCTTTGATTATTTTAATGGAACTTCCGACTCTATAGAATACACGTCCGGGATAATGCCATGCTCCGATAAGACAGCTTGTTCTGGCTGATATGCTAGCGGCTATGCTATTGAATCACTGGATGGAGATGTGCAGTTGAAATGCCCCACGCTGCAAGAATGCAACGATATTCGAAACTCAAAACATAAAATATCAACACCAGCTGTTGCAAGACAATACACTCATTTACATGATTTAGAGGGATTGATCCCAGATATTGACCCTGATTCAGAAATCTTACTTCTGATAGGACGTGACATGATACCAGCACACCACGTCATGGTTCACTGGATGGGAGATGATAACGAGCCATACGGCCAGAAACTCAAATTAGGATGCACTGTATAGGCGAATCTTGCTTGAGACTTGTTCACTTCTCAGATAGTAACTGTCGATAAAACTGCAATACTGGCAAATGGAAAATAATCTCACTTTAAAATCTTGTGAGTATAATTTCAAGATAAAGGACAATGTAGGACTTGTTTCGTCTAGTCAAATCTTTCAACGAACACCGGAACATGCTTCACCTAGACTATCTCAAGAAGTTAGTTAAAATTTCTATCAACTATGTATAAGTAATTTGTTAAGACAGAAGTGGAAAGTTGATTGCTCCTTTACCGTTCAAAAAGGACCGCCAGAGATTACCGAACAACTACGTTCAAGCTAGGCAAAGAGCTGAGAACTTAAAACGAAAGCTTAAAAGTGACACATTGAAACAATCACATTTTGTAGAGTTCATGCAAAACATATTTACAAATGGTCACGCTGAGGATGCACAGCCTTTACAGGAAGTCCAGGAGGCCTGGTATTTACCCATTTTTGGTGTTTTCAATGCTTAGAAACCAACCGTCGAAAATCAGGGCAGTTTGTCCTTGTAAGTTCCCGAGGGTATTCACCAGCCCAGAAGTCAGTACTTCGGTGCTGACCCGAAAGCCGATTCTTTTTGGAACCTAACAATAACTAAATTTTGTAAATTTTTTTGGTAACTAAGGAGTATCTCCCTCATGCAAAGCTCTGTCCTTAGCTGATTTTGGCTTTACATTTATATCATATTGGTTATTTGTTCTCTATCAGGTTTTAATATCTTTGAGTTTATGGTCTTCCAAACATGAAAAAGAAATGAAATGGGGTAAATGTCAAGGAGACAACATCCGATATCCAGGTTAAAACGACCCAAAACAAAGCATCTAGGGGTAACCGTACGGTCTTCAACGTTTAGATTTTATCTGCACTGAAGAGACTTAATTTGTCTAAATGCACATATTATGCAGAAATTAGATTCACAGTAACTTCGGTATTTAGTTATTCGAAGCAATCTGTTTGGCTTTCTGGACCTCCAACATTCGTAGATTCTCAAGATCTTTCTCCCCAATCATTCGACATTATCGAACATGATGATTACAAAGAGGTAGTGTCGTTACTTCAAATTAAAAAGACAATAATATCATCCTCAATAGGTAACTAGAGTCGAACGATTTTCATGCATGGCATATATTAGTACAGGCTATAGCGGTATTGAAACAACGACTTGCAAAATTATATCATTAGAAACATGGAACCTCAGAGAACAGACTTAAAGTAGACTTAATGAACGAATCCGAATCTTTTATCTTAAAGCCAGTTCAGTCAGAAATTTATGACACAAAACTTGATAATCTTAAATGCAACAAACCTATACCGAATGGTAGTAGCATTGTTGATCTTTCATCTATTACCGATTCTAATGGCATTTTGCGAGTTGGAGGCAGTTTACAGAAAGCAAAATCAGAAACATGTGAGAAAACCCCGGTAATTGTACCAGGCAGATATAATATTGCTACATTAATTGTAAGACATTTCCAAAGTCTTGTTCTCCGTCCCCGATAATTGTACCAGGCAGAAATAATGTTCAAAATTCGTTCAAACGAAATTAGGCTTACGGAAGGTAAAAGACTCATAAACCCAGTATTGAAAAAATGCATTCAGTGTAAGAAACTTCGAAGAAAAGTAGGTCAACGAAAGATGGCAGATCTTCCATAGGATAGGATAACAGCAACACCGTCGTTTTCATGTGTGTCAGTGGATTGTTTTGGTCCTTGGAACATAATCTCCAGCCGTACAATTGGAGGTCTAGAACAATCTAAACGTTGGGCAGTAATTTTTTCCTGTCTTGCGACACGTGCTATACACATTGAGGTACTTGAAGACATGTCATCAACATCATTCTTTAACGCTTTGCGTCGTCTTTTGGTGTTCTTGCTTTTGCCTTGTCTCTGGACTTTGATTTGTGTAATCTTGTGCTTTGTTCCTTCGGTATTCTACTGCCGTTGTTTTGATTTCATTATGAGGGCCAATTGTAGAATTTAGATCAGATCAATGACAAATTTCATAGGAACCGTTAAGGAATTGAATATTGATACTATCAATTTTCAAGATCCTCCAATTTCAGACTTTCTATTAGAAAAAAAAAGAATAATGTGGAGACTAAGTCCTCCATATGCGTTACACATGAATGGGGCAGTAGAACCAATGATAGGATTAACAAGGAGAATACTAGACTCTAATGGACTACTGACTTATGAAGTTCTTTGCACTCTCATGGCGGAGATATGTTGCATTGTTAACAGTCGTCCACTGGTATTTGTTTCGACTGATCCGATGGAACCAACCATTCTCTCTCCAAACGTTCTTCTTACCCAAAAAGTCAACCATAGTGAAATAGATTGGGAAAGCATAAGATCTTTCGAAGAATTATCAATTAAAGACATGTACAAATCAAGCTGAAAACAAGTGCAAGTTCTAGCGAATCAGATCTGGAAGCGATGGAACTCTCAATATTTACAAAGTCTTCAACGTCGAGGGAAATGGACCTTTGAAGAACGTAAAATGTAGTAGGCGATATAGTACTGTTGATCGATGATAGTGTAACTCGTTTCAGTGGCCGTTAGGGATAGCAGAGGACTGATTTTCGAGTGAATCTGATGGACTTGTCCGAAAGGTATCAGAAGGTATAATGCGTGATGGTTAAGCTACTAACTATATAAAACTGATCACCAAACTTGTGTTTCTTTTGTCAGATAATTGATAGACTGTAGATTTTTGAAATTGTATTGTAAATATGGCAGTTGATTTTTCAGTGAAATTGTGTATCTGACAAATATTTTCATTTTTAATTGTTTTGATTATATTTTGGTTAACATGTAATGATTTTGAAATCAAAATCAGGCGGGAAATGTCCTGTCTCCAATCATATGCTTTAATAGTGTTTCTTTTTCCTACACAGGTACTCAACTGATTAAGAAATTTTGGAATGTTGTTTACATTTTGCTACGATTTAAAATTGGCGAAACTATAGATCCCAACAGGCTTTTTACCTTATTTTGGAATGTTGTTTACATTTTGCTACGATTCGAAATTGGCGAAACTATAGATCCCCCTTATTCCGGGGAGTATGTATTGGAAAATAGAAATATACCAAACCAAATTAGTCTTAATTAGGCATAGGACAGTACACGGTCACCTTCACGTTTGTCAAAATTATACACTGAAAGAAAAAAAAACAGATTATTAAGTTTGTTTAAAGCTTAAAGTTGGATAAGTGACTTTCCTACGCGAGTTAAGCTAGAATTAAAACAAAATAAGCTAGAATTGCCCCTTTGGTTTGATTTTCTATTTCGATTTGTTTACAACTCTATTCAAAAAGACAAATTATGTAATATTTTCACACTTGTTAAAAATAAAAGTTTCTTATATTTTAATGAAACTACAAATAAGAAATACAAGATGATTAATATGTAATGAGTTAGGAATATTTATCTTCAATTATTTGTTTTTTATCTTATCTCATAGTGTTTAGGCATTGACCCTCTGCGTCCGTCAAACTGTTTTTCGATACAACTCGTACTGCAGTGCTGAATTTGTACAGAATTATTGCAAATATCCTGTAACCCATGTATAAGCTTTCAGAAATTCGATATCTCGGTACAAATAAAAGTGACAACAAAAGTTCGAAGCAATTTAAGAGGAAAGACCAGTAAGGAAAAAATCAGTATCGAGGACATACAGAACATTCTAGGCAAGCCGTCATAAATGAACTGGTGGGTTAAACCAGGTTTAATGATGCATCAACCTATCGCTATAATATATGACGACTAACTATAGCTTCTGTGTGCCCAGATTGTGTTAATGGAATATAGTCGGCGAATTTACTATTATAATTAAGCGACAAGACATCATCAATATACCTGAAGAGTAATTAAAGGATCTGGCTTCTTTAATTGTCCCCCGCCGCACCGCGACGGTGGGACATAGTAATGGTCTGCGTCCGTGTGTTCGTCCGTCCGTCCGTCCGTCTGTCTGTCACACTTTCTTGTGGACGCAACTCCTCGGAAACCGCTGGCCAGAATTCATTCAAATTTTACAGGATTGTTAGTCACCATTAGTACTAGATCATATTGCATCGCCATTTTGATTCGTCAAATTATTTCGACATTGTTATACAATGGCAAATCTTGTGACGCAACTCCTCAGAAACCGCTGGCCAGAATTCATTCATATTTTACAGGATTGTTAGTCACCATTAGTACTAGATCATATCGCATCGCCATTTTGATTTGTCAAATTTTGTGGGAGTTATGGGACTTTGATTATTTCTACATTGTTATACAATGGCAAATCTTGTGGACGCAACTCCTCAGAAACCGCTGGCCAGAATTTATTCATATTTAATAGGATTGTTAGTCATCATTAGTACTAGATCATATCACATAGCCATTTTGATTCGTCAAATTTTGTGGGAGTTATCGGACTTTGATTATTTCCACATTGTTTTACAATGGCAAATCTTGTGGACACAGCTCCTCAGAAACCGCTGGCCAGAAGTCATTCAAATTTTACAGGATTGTTAGTCACCATTAGTACTAGATCATATCGCATGGCCATTTTGAGTTCTAAAATTTTGTAGGAGTTATGGGACTTTGATTATTTCCACATTGTTATCCAATGGCAAATCTTGTGGAGGCAACTCCTCAGAAACTGCCAGTCCGAATTCATTCTAATTTTACAGAATTGTTAGTCAACTTATGTATAAGATCATATCGCATAGCCATTTTGATTTGTCAAATTTTACAGGAGTTATGGGACTTTATCGACTTAACGCATGCTACAGCTTAGGAACATTTTGAAGGCCCAACTCCTGGGAAACCACTGAACGCATTATGCTGAAATTTTGTGTGAACATTTGCCACCATATTTACTTGATCATATTATGCTGCCATTTTGATTAGACAAATTTTACGGGAGTTATAGGATTTTATCGACTTTATGCATACTACAACATAGGAAGACTTTGTGGACACAACTCCTCATAATCCAATTAAGGGATTTTGCTGAAATTTTGCTTGGCTGTTTGCAACCTAATGCAGTTGATCATATCCGTCCACCATTTTGATTCGCAAAATTTTGCATGAGTTATGGGACTTTATCGACTTTACTGCGGCGGCGGGGGACATAGCTACGCGTAGCAATCTTGTTTTAGTTCGTTTGACCAAATTTTGCAGAAATTCTGTTTCGTAAGTGTACAAATACAGTTCGGCTAAGAAAGGAGCACAATTCGTACGCATTGGAATGCTGACTGTCTGTTGGAATATCTTGCCTCTGAACTGGACAAAATATGTTGTCAATGAGAAATTCCAGCATTCTGATTACCTGTTCTCCAGTGTAGTATCGCGTGTTACCCTTTGTTACTTTGTTAGTAAAATAGTTGTGTGTACGCGGCCTTCGCCCTTCTTATGATAATTTCAATTTCCGTTTCAGATACAAAGGGAAATAACTTCCTGGAGTATGCCAATATGGGAGATTTCCTTCAGGTTAGTAACTAGTATCTCAGCATGCTTAAATTTGACAAAAATAGGCACTCTTCTATGGCTTATAGTTATACTGTCGCAATATCCCCGTCACTGATATTTGGATCTTGAAGGACGTCAATTCTAATGCTGCGTTCAAATTTACATGTGCGAATCGAATACGTTTCGAAAACGTTTTCGATAAGCATTCGATACGTATTTCATGTGAACTCAACGTTACATTTACGTTTTGAATAAAACAATTAATGCGCATCGATTTCGAATCAATTCGAATTACGTGTGAATGCAGAATAACACATGAAATGTTTTCCTAAACACTTGTCGTAATTCATTGATTATTCCGCTATCTGTTTAAGAATCTCAGATCTAGACTTTAACGCTAACTTTAACCCGAGACGCTCATGCATGAAATGTATGTCAAGGTGGCCTTATTTTTGTCTCGCCTATTTCGTCGCGACATAAAAACAATGAATTCCGTCGTCTGTGTCGTCGTCAACATTATGTTAACCCAAATGTTAAACTTTTTTGGAATTTCAATAACTTTTTGAAATCATACTCAATATCAATGAAATTTTGACACAATATTCAGTGCAACTTCATAATTGAATACAAGGTTTATTTTTTTTCCGTATCTCGCCATTAGTTCCCTTGTTCCTTCGGTATATTCTACTGCCGTTGTTTTGGACGTAGCTTTTTGATCACTTTCAGGCCTCAAAGTAGACTTTTACTTAAGGTCGCCAGTTGGTCACCATTTTCAAAAAATTGGTCGCCAATTAAAATATTTGGTGGCCAGAGAGAAATTTTCGAAATTTAATAACATCGATGGTTGTAATGAAAAGCCCTTCAAGACTTTTTCTGGTGATATCCGCGTGCATTCAGTAGATCTCCGTCGCCTTCTTCAAAAGAACGAGTTTAGATGATAAAATGATGATAAACAGGAAACGATTGATACACAAGCCAGGATTATTGACAATTAAATTAAAACTAATAGAAATAAGTCTTGTACTGTCGTCGTGTTAGTGGACAGTACATTTAAAAACTAGACTGCGTATTTATTTTCAAAAGTTACAATTACACCTTTATTTCGTTCCCTTCATGTAGAAACAGCCTGAAAGACCCAAAACATTGTTACTCTCAAGTTTCAAAAGTTAAAGAGATGGAAGATAACAATTGAAAATCAGAGAGTCTAAAAATACGACTATTTTAGAGTCGCCAACTTGTAACAAAGTGGTCGCCCAAAAGGCGACTGGTTTTAAAATTTAGTCGCCAATCGCCATATTTGGTCGCCTAGGCGACTATTTCAGTCGACTAAATGGAGCCCTGACTTTTTTTTTGGTTTGCACCATATTTTAGCACATAAACGTCATATACAGATAATGATTGGTAAGTGGTTACATCTCTGGTAGTAACCAACATTCAAATCAGAATTATGTCAACTCGACCTATATTTGGCGCATCAATGAATTTGGCTAATTTTTCACTTTTTGTCCATATGTACAAAATTGATCTCTGGAAATTAATTTTAATGTAGAATCGGTGCATATAGTCTATAGTTGGGTAATAAGTCTTCAGAATTTTATTCCGGATCCAATATTGGTAAATTTCATGACACTTTCAAAGACGAGCAATTTTTGGAATTCTTGTTAGCAACCATGCTTTTTGGATGAATATTAGTCAAAAAAATATATTCAATGGGAAGATTTAAAAAAAATTTCAATTTTGGTAAATTTCATGAAACTCGCAAAGACCAGCAACCACATCTTTAAATATACGCCATTTTTTTATGAAGGTGGAGTTTGCAGGTGAGACACTAGGTTCCGTGGAACCTTTACAAATTTCTATACAAACTCCAAGAACTATCAAAGACTTATCTGTGGACAAAGCTCATTCAGTTCAAAAGGTACATACTGAATTTAACTTTGTAAAAAGGACGAATGGACAAACGAAAAGGACGAACGGACAGACGAAAAGGACGAACGACGAACGGACAGACGAAAAGGACAAACGAACAGACGAAGTTCATAGCTTTTTCTTCTCTTAATCTAGACTTGAGATATTTGGCAAGTGAGCGCATCACCATAAGACAGATTGCCGCGTACCATAACAGTCTTCTTGTTACCTTGACCTTTGACCTTGAGGTAATATTTACTGCATGTTTTGTATTTATAGAAAATATACAAGTTTACTAAGTGGGAACCCAAGTCAATACAGGCACAGGAACTGTTGGAAGTCCATCAAACGTTTTATGAAGTACTAAAAGAAAAAGCAGGAGGAGCATACGATGGTATGTGACTTTCATATAAAATACGAACTGATTGAAAAGTACGATTTCTTGAATTGTACAAGTTATTGACCAACAAAACAAATTTGATATACTTTTGTGTGTCACTGAACAACATTCCCTAAATTTACGGGTAAATTTTGTAGTAACGATTCTTCATCAATATTAAGACATTGTCTTCATTAGGGATTTCTGTTTTTAAAAAGTAGATTTTAGTAACTAACATCACTTACCCCAAAAAAATCACCGAAGTATTCTTTTTCGGAGACAAATAGGGATTTTTTGTGATAACCTCATATCTTGGGTTTTATGCTCTAATGACTTCAGAGAAAGCAGCTTAATGTTTTCGTTTTGGGTTTTTTGACAAATTATGGAGCGAGTATAGTTAGCTGTATCAAATTTAATTTTGCTTTAGTAGGACTTTATAAAGATTTTGCAATTTGTCTGCTGTCTATGAAGATTTTTTGTTTTTCATTTTTCAGACAAAGTTACTCTTGCAGAGTGGTTGTCACTATGGGAACATATTTTACCCGGCTGTATGGGCATGCATAATTGTCCTGTATGGCTTAGACTTTTACCTCGATCATTGTTCAGAATTATTGACAGGAAAGGTAATTATTATAATAGATATTTATTTGCAAATGATATTAATCTTTAGATTTCTTCTTCCATTTTTCTGTGGATCATAATTACAACAATATTTGACGACGGAGTCAGCATTCGAATAATTTGCCACCAAATTGTTCGAAAAGTTCGATGGACCATTACTTTATTAATAAATAGAACCTCATATGGGCACTACAATTTGGTTTTGTAGAGCAAGGTGTTCCAATTGCTTACCAGTTTACATTAATTAAAGAAGATAAAAGGTGAGATTTCTGATCAGCATTCTGAGTAATGTTCAATGATTTTATTTTTTCGCATCTGGCTATAGCCAGGATGACTATTTGCCAACACTTGTCAACCGTCCGTCGTGTCGTCTTTAGTCGTCTGTTATCCGTTCTTCCATTGTCCGTTGAAAACTTCAAAGATCTCCTTTGAACCACTGTGCCAATTGGAATCAATCTTTGTAACAATAGTCCTTGGGTGGTCTCCTTTTAAATTTTAACCGACTGGTCTTCACGCATCCAAGATGGCCACCAGCGGGGAACATAGGTTAACATTGAACCCTATGGAAAAACGGTTAGAGATCTTGATTGAAATTGCTTGTCCAATTACAACCAAACGTATTCACAATGGTCCATAAAGTTTCCCTTAAAATTATGCAGTAGGTCCGTACTTCATCCAAAATGGCCGCCAGCGGGGAACAAAGTTTAATATAAGACCCCATGGAAAACACAATCAAAGATCACGTTAACTGCAAATCTAGTTATAGCAAAATTTAATCAAATACTCTGGATGCGGTCCCTCTAAAAAGGTGTCTGTTAGGCCAATACGTCATCGATATCCTAGAAATCCACAGCAGGGAACAACATTTGACATTGAACCCTATGTAAAGCATAAATATTCACTTCTGCTTCACTAAATCGTCTCCGAAAATCAAAGTCCGATTAGTACTAACCCACTCAGAATGGTCCTTATATACAGACGATCCTCTAAAAGATATCATAAAAGTAGTATCTTACAGATCCATACCTCATCAAAGATGGCCGACAGCAGGGAACATAGTTTAACATTGGAGTCTCCGAGATCACTATTCAAATTGGAACCAAACTTTGGTTGGTAAAACAATTCCCCGTGGTAGAGATGTATGCTCTTTATTTTTCTTAGATATGGTGTACTTGTACATAAGATAATATCTCATGTGTACACTTTGTTCAATTACTATTATCTAAATTTATGCAAATTCTAAACCGAAGGATTAACTCCCTCCATCGTATTTTTGTCCTTAGCTATATTTGATATTACTGATTATTCGGATTTCGTTTGGTTTTAAGCATTTTAAACAGTTTTTGAAATTATGGATTTCCTTTGTTTGGGTTCTAGTGCTGCTGATGAGGAATTAATTTCCGAAATGGCCATACAGCTCATTAAAATTATTGCAGTTGGAGATAACATATGTGTTATGATCTCATGTTCATTTACTCCACATCCTTTCGTAAAATATTTAATTCAGGAGTTTGTCTTTTATTGCAGTGTGGAGTTGGTAAAACAATTCCCCGTGGTAGAGATGTATGCTCTTTATTATACCCCCGCTTTGTAAAAGCGGACGGTATATAGTGATGGTGGTGTCCGTCCGTCCGTCATTCCGTCCGTCCGTAACACTTTTACTGTCAAAGTTTTCTCGGCTTCTACAGGTGGGAATGATTTGATATTTAGCATTAGGCTTCCAAATGATGAGTTGTACCGTGTAAGCTATATTCAAGTTTGTGGCGCTACTACTTCCTGTTTGCAGATACATTAATACTTAGTTTCATATACCACTACTAATGAAAACTTTCGTCAAAGTCTTCTCTTCTTCCAAAAGTGGAAATGATTTCATATTTGGTCTGGAGCTTCATGATGATGAGTGGTACCCTGTAAGCTATTTTCAGGTTTGTTGCGCTACTACTTCCTGTTTACCGATTCATTGGTATGTTGATACTTAGCCTAAATTAAGTTTTTTGAATAACATTAAAAGATGCAGTTGACTTTAAAGATCAGCCTTTTGTTTAAACTTCTTATTATATTGGGCATGCGGGGGTATTCATTTGTGGCCCATTGGACCACAGTACCTCTAGTTTTTCTTAGATATGGTGTACTTGTACATGATAAAATATCTCATGTGTACACTTTGTTCAATTACTTTTATCTAAATTTATGTGAATTCTAAAACCGAAGGATTAACTCCCTCCATCGTAGTTATGTCCTTACCTATAGTTGGTCTTACTGATTATTCGGATTTCATTTGGTTGTATAAATTTTAAACATTTTTTGAAATTATGGATTTCCTTTGTTTGGGTTTTAATGCTGCTGATGAGGAATAAATTTCCGAAATGGCCATACAGTTCATTAAAATTATTGCAGTTGGAGATAACATATGTGTTCAATCTCATGTTCACTCCACATCCTTTCGTAAAATATTTAATTCAGGAGTTTGTCTTTTATTGCAGTGTGGAGTTGGTAAAACAATTCCCCGTGGTAGAGATGTATGCTCTTTATTTTTCTTAGATATGGTGTACTTGTACATGAGATAATATCTCATGTGTACACTTTGTTCAATTACTATTATCTAAATTTATACAAATTCTAAACTGAAGGATTAACTCCCTCCATCGTAGTTTTGTCCTTAGCTATATTTGATATTACTGATTATTCGGATTTCGTTTGGTTTTAAGCATTTTAAACATTTTTTGAAATTATGGATTTCCTTTGTTTGGGTTCTAGTGCTGCTGATGAGGAATTAATTTCCGAAATGGCCATACAGCTCATTAAAATTATTGCAGTTGGGGATAACATATGTGTTACGATCTCATGTTCATTTACTCCACATCCTTTCGTAATATTTGATAACAGTTGTCTTGGACGGTCCTCTTCAAAATTAATATATAGCAGGTTGCATCCAATCCAAGTTGGCCACCCTATATACCAGCCAAGGTTCAGATTAGGCACAGAGAGCCTCTTGTTTAGTTTGCATTGATCAAATACATGTACCAAGTAAATTACACATATGCAAATAGACATTTACACCTGTCCCTGACCTTTTGCAAATTTACACTTATTGATAAGTTTTACACACATATGCAGTTGTGCACATGCAGTATTTGCACACATGTGTTAATTTGCACACTTTTGTTAAAATACTCAGGTAAAAAATGCCACGTGAATGGGTTTAAAAATACATTTCTATGAATCTAGCCATATCTTTTGCTATAAAAGGTGGTTTGATGTAGGATTGATATCATAATTTTACAGAAGATGATGTAATTGATGAAGAAGAGTTGGCCGAATTTTATATCAAACTGGTCGAACTAGATCCAGAGGAAGCAAGGAAAATTGCAAAGAGAGGACTTGAAGAGATGACAGACGTAAGATTTTCGTACTTGTTATTCGACAGGGTTTTGGGATACAAATTATATAACACCACTGCAGATAACACCACGTACTGCATGATATGCACCACTTTACAGTAACTTCGGTATTTTGTTATTAACACTGTATTTTGTTATTACATGTAATACGTAGCTTAAATGGAATATTTTACACAGTAATATGCAAAATGTTCATAGCAATAGTTTCACGGTCGACGGTGTATTTTTAGTACACATGATGGACGAATTCTCATGACATTTATTGCAAAGGTCAACACAGTGGCAAACTTTCAAGATTTAAATCTCACGCCTACATTCTATTATCTTAAAAGACTACACAGTGTAGACACATCAAATAAAAAGGTTACAATTGTATATAATGTGTCTTTTTAACGACCGCAGATCCGTTTTAGAATGTAAGCTTGAGGTGTAATCTTTGACTTCTGTTCAGTAAAACTTTTGCCACTTAGTTGACCGTAGCAATTCACATGGTTGAAATAGAATGTACTGTAAACACATGCAAGAATTTTAATGGCATCTACATGGAATTTACATCACATGTGCAAGACATCAGTAACAGTTGACATGGAATGTTTAGCACAATATTGCATACATTTTGTATTTTCCTGATGTTACAAAATACCTTTTGTATGAATAACCCAATATCAAACCTACTCTACTTATGGTCATTTCGACAACTGCAGATAAAATCTTAACGTTTGGAAGACCACCATTTTAAAGATGTAAAAAAACTGATAGAGAACAAATTGAAATCCAAAATCAGTTAAGGATACAGCATTCGGTTGCACAACACAATGAATATTTAACGTAACTATAAATCAAAATTACAATGTCTTCTTTCTAATTTTAGAATAAATATGTTCGTTTTTGTTCATAATGTATTCTGGATCTAGGAGTTGAATCATAGATTTTATACTGTTGTAAAATGAGTTTAGCTTTGGTAGCTCTAAATAGGATACTTGTGACTTAGTTTCCCCCAAGACATAAAACGGTGTAAGCTTTATACAATTGGCAAATCACCTATTCTCATTGATGTAGATGAAGTTGGTGCGTCAGTGTTAATGTTCATAATTTTAGTTACATATCGCGATTACTCATTTTGCAGGGTAGCACCATCAATTAATGCACATATTTGCATCTTTGGTTGACTCATAACTGCCAAGAAAATTACTTCTCTTTTACCTAGTCATTTTCTGCTTGATTGACTTAATTCAATTTTTTTTTATCAGCTCAGATCAATGGTAGGATCATCTATACTTGTAGCATATAGTATGCATGCGTTTCTCAGGTTACGTCTGCTCAGTCGAATTTGTGTCACTTACTAGTAATTTATTCTACTTTCCTGCTTGATCAACTTACATTCAAATATTTGGACGAGTTGGTAGTCACTGCATGATTGGTCACCAAATTTTGCAAATGGGCACATCTCGGATCATAGATATTTGTCAGCTTCCAGACATATTTGAGTCACATTTACCTACATTTTTCACTTCATTGCCAATTTTACATAACTTCTACAAATGCATCTTAGTTTTACCTTGGTATCCAGGCAAAGTTAGCTAGCTTACTGTTTACATATGCCATAACGAAGCTAATTTTGAAATCATTGATTACCTATGCTTTTTTAAACTTAATTATGTCCATTTTCTTCTGACGTTGCTGTTGAAATCTTCGTGGTTAAAAAATGTTTTGAGCTCACAGTTGTCCATTGTAAAAGTAAAAATTAACTAAACGCCAGGTCCCCAAAATTTAATTCCCAAAACAAAAATGTAATATTTCCAAAATGAATGAAATTAAAGTTAAACTTTCTATATTCCGTCTCGTCACTTAATCGCTTAATTTATGGTGTTCATTTGACCATATCAAATTAATACCTTATATTACTTCAACGTAAAATTACTTATCAGTTCAGACGTAAAAATAAAATTATTCACTTATCAGTTCAGATAGGGGTAGGTGTACTTCAAGAAAGGGGAAGCTTTTTAAAATTCCGAAACTGTTTGAAAACTGCCGAGTTGGTGGAGGCGAAAAAATTTTGTTGGACACGTTATCTTTTTTTTTCTAATTTCTAGCATATTTAACCATCTCCTGATCGATGTGTTCATCGAAACAATAACTAACAAGTTTATCAATTTGTTCTCAGTTGCATGGTAATTTGCCAACCATGTAAATGTTTCATGTTAATTTTGCATTTTTAGCTCAACTGACCCAAAGGGTCATAGTCAGCTATTACTTACTTGGCGTCAGTCGTTCGGCGTTAACTTTTCACATTTTCATCTTCTCAGTCCCCTGAAACCACTTAAGAAATTCAACCAAATTCTACAGAAATGATTTATGGAAAGTCGTTTACAGAGATTGCTCATTCCTCCCGATCCGATAGAAAACATGGCCCCTAGCGTAGATCTTAGTTTTCACACTGGACCCTCTGGTAAAACATTATTTTCAACATCTGTTCTGAATCTATTGAAGCAAATTTAACTAAACTGAACTGAAATGATGTATGAAAGGGTCTTGAAGAAAGGGGAAGCGTACAAAGTATGCTCATTTTATTCCGATTCGACAAAAAACATGGCCGCCAGCATGGAATATAGTTTAATATTGGCCCTATGGGAAATTTAATCCACATTTTTATCCTCTCAAAGCGAATTTAACCAAAATTTACAGGAATGATATATGGAAGGTCTTTCGCAGAGATTTCTCATTGAATTCTTACTCGATTTAAGAAATATAACCGCCAGCGCGGATCTTATTTTTAAAATTGGAACCTAAGGGAAAACATCATTTTCAACATCCACTCTGAAACTATTGAAGCAAATTTAATTAAACTGTACTGGAATGATGTTTGGAAGGTCCTTTACAAGGAATGCTCGTTTCATCCTGATTTGACGCCAGTGTGGATCTATAGTTTTAACATCGGACCCTATGGGAAAACATCATTTAATGAAGTAAATTTAACTAAACTGTATTGAAATGATGTATTGAATTGTCATTTGAAAAGATTGCTCAATTTGTGTTATGATTCAACAAAAAGCATGACTGCTAGCGCTAGCACAGAACATAGTTTCACATATCTGTCCTATGTGAAATTAACATTTTCCCATTTTTCTCTGAAACCACTGAAACAAATTCAACCAAACTATACAGAAGAAATGTACATGGAAGGTCCTTTACAAAGATTTGGATATGACAAAAAAGATGGTTTCCAGCACGGAACTTCGTTTAAAATGGGACCCCTTAAGGAAAACATCTTTTTCATCATATGCTCTGCAGCAAATTCAGCCAAACTAAGATTGCTTATTTTGTATTGATCCGATAAAAAAATTAAAAAAACAAGACTGCCAGCACAGTACATATTTAAACATAGGATCCTAAGGGTTAAACATCAGTTTTCATCACCTGCTGTTCTTATGGCTAACATTACTCAATTTATTGACTATATGACATTTTTAGCCGAGTTGCGACGAAGTCGAACTCGGCTTATAATTTGATGAATGGTGTATGGGCGTCCGGGCGTCAACTTTTGGTTTCCGCATGATATTTTGAGAACCGCGTGTCGTAACAAAATGAAACTTTGCACAGACATGAGTTATGATTAGATGAAGACCCCTATTGATTTTGAGGTTTGTGCGATGGATAGTGGAGCTTTTGGTTTCAATGTATACCAAACTAGAAAACGGAAATGTTTAGAAAAAAAGGTATTCTGATACATACTTTTACAATTTCAGCATTAATAAAAAAAAACTAGATTTTAAGGGGAACCTCTGCCCAAAGTTTTATTTTTTTTGAAAGGGACTTGGAATGTTTTGACTTCATGCAGCTATCAGCAATATGTATCACCTAGATTATAACCCCTGCCAAGTTAGGACAAAGTCAAACATCCTAAAAAGTTCCATTATAAGTCTCTGATTGAAATAAAAGAATTTATATGCTTATATGCAGCAATTTGCATATCCGATGATGTACTTATGAAAATAATACTCGCAACTCGGCTTTTGCACCTTTGGTGCATTTTCTGATTTTTATTGAAAATACTACACTCAACAACCCGTTCAATGAATGATGCAATGATCTGCGATGATACAAATAGCAACGATGGTAGCAACAAAATGCCCCCCCCCCCTAGAAAGGCGGCATATTTTAGACTGGAGACTACGGAGATCATTTAATTTAAATAAATTGAGTCTCTAACATTGTTTTTCCGATTATTACGATAATTTCTCAAATCTCAATAGTTAAATTTCGACTTTAAAGTTTTCGATAAACCTATAAAAATTTTACTATTTTCTATTTGTATTATGGCAGGAAAATAGGGTACCGTAGCCTCCTTTAAACCGTTCATTAATTCAGTCTAAGGTAGAGGTAGCTGCGGAGCCGTAGCTCTATAGGTCTTTTTTTCTGATTTGGCGGACGGTTCCGCAGCTAAGGTAGAGGTAACCTAATTATGTTTTCGTAGCTGTGAAAGTGAAAACTCTTGTATCATATGCACTTTTATTGTGCTATATTTCTTGAACGAAAAGTGTATATTGTTAAATATTGTTTCAGTTTGGAAGATATCCTCTTAATATGACGGGCTATGAACAGATTTTCTCTAATTTTCTGTTTGGAAGAACACCATACGGTCCAGGAAGGTACATATTCGGATGTTTTGAACATGACTTTCAAGCAGCAAGCTTCCAACTGATACAAGATCCACCGGAAGTGGAGGAAGCCAAACAAAGAACCGACAGTCTGGATAGATCTGGAATGAGGATTTCAGCAACACGTCGGCCAAGTGCCACCCTAGTATAAATCATAAAAAAAACGTTGCAGTGTTCTTGGTGTTGATATTATATGTTAATAATCTCAGTGGTTCCTTTTTTACACATATGTATATAAATTATTGAGTTGTATAAAATTGTAAGGGATGGCATCAATGTTAAGGTTTCCTTCATTATATGACACGCCAGGTTAAGCCATATTTTCGGAACTTTGGAAATGTATTGTTTAAATGATTTTTATGCATTTGTAAGTTGAGGCAATGAGGACACTGTATTACGTGTATGGACCTATTTAATACAGCTCGATATTTATATATACACGACCGCAAACAAATTGAGTTTGTATTGTGTTATGGTGTAGTCGTCGTCTGGTCTGCGTTAGTAGACCCTTGTTTTTCGTTCATAACTTAGATCCAGGTGATCCTTATGAAATTTTAACACAATGTTCCTTAGTACAAGGGGAGGGGCTGGGGATTGGTTTTGGTTATAGTCATGGCCTCTCTTGTTAGCTCACCTGACCCAAAGGGTCAGGGTGAGCTATTGCCATCACTTGGCGTCCGTCGTCCGTCCGTCGTCCGTCTGTCGTCCGTCTGTTAACTTTTCACATTTTCATCTTCTCCTCTGAAACCACTGAAGCAAATTCAACCAAACTTTACAGGAACCATGTATGGAAGGTCCTTTACAAAGATTGCTCATTTCGTTCCGATCCGACAAAAAACATGGCTGCCAGCGCGGAACTTAGGTTTAACATTGGACCCTATGGGAAAAATCACATTTTCATCTTCTGCTCTGAAACCACTGAAGCAAATTCAACCAAACTTTACAGGAATTATGTATGGGAGGTCCTTTACAATGTTTGCTAATTTTGTTCTGATCCGACAAAAAACATGGCCGCCAGCGCGGAACTTAGGTTTAACATTGGACCCTATGGGAAAAATCACATTTTCATCTTCTGCTCTGAAACCACTGAAGCAAATTCAACCAAACTTTACAGGAATGATGTACTAAAGGTCCTTAACAATGATTGCTCATTTTGTTCCGATCCGTAAAAAAACATGGCCGCCAGCACGGAACATAGTTTAACATTGGCCCTATGGGAAATTCACATTTTCATCTTCTGCTCTGAAACAGCTGAAGCAAATTCAACCAAACTTTACAGGAATGTTGTATGGAAGGTCCTTTGCAATGATTGCTCATTTTGTTCCGATCCGACAAAAAACATGGCCGCCAGCGTGGAACTTAGTTTAACATTGGACCCTATGGGAAAAATCACATTTTCATCTTCTGCTCTGAAACCACTGAAGCAAATTCAACCACACTTTACAGGAATGATGTACTAAGGGTCCTTAACAATGATTGCTCATTTTGTTCTGATCCGATAAAAAACATGGCCGCCAGC
>MJUU01034181.1:73786-110778 GCA_002080025.1 Modiolus philippinarum
AAGCAAATTCAACCAAACTTTACAGGAATGATGTTTTTCAAGGTCCTTTACAAAGGTTGCTCATTTCATTTCCATCCAATAAAATACATGGCTCCCAGCGCGGAACTAAGGTTTAACATTGGACCCTATGGGAAAATTTACATTTTCTTCTCATCTGAAACCGCTGAAGCAAATTCAACCAAACTTTACAGGAATGATGAACTGAAGGTCCTTAACAAAGATTGCTCATTTTGTTCTGATCCAATGAAAAACATGGCCGCCAGCACAGAACAAAGTTTATTTTGGCCCTATGGGAAATTCACATAAAAATCATGGCCACCATACAGAACATAGAAAAATCCTGCTGTTCAGCATTTTGTCAGGTGAGCGATACAGGCTCAGTGTCTGAGCCTCTAGTTTATTTTTTTTTGTCTTGAAAAGGGAGCCAAATGAGTGTTATCTAAAACATTTGTTATTTAACGTTTATCGAATTTTTAGGGGGGTCTTTCAATATGCTCGCATGTGCCGTTCGTGCTATAAATTGGGCCTAAAATGGGTGAATCTCAGTTTATTATTATTATTATAGTCATATTTTGATGCAGTTTAATGTTTTTCCAGTTGATTTCTTGTTCAAATATTCAAACCATAAAGTTTTTGATAAACTCGTTTTCCTACTTAGATACAAGTTGCTAAATGGGGTCCAAAATTGCAAATGTCCAAATTAACGAAAAATTTTATTTTCATCGGATTACGATAATAGTTTATTCTTAGGATTCCTTTTGTTGTAAGCTTCAACACTTGAGCATTTATACCCCTGTTCAATGTGCTGCTGTCGTGCAAAGCCCTTCATTTCTATTGTATTTACATTGAAAAAAAAGCCAGAGGCATGTCCTTGACTTTTGCAGCACCAAAAAAAAAAATTCCATGACATCATTTGCGGCCTGCATGACAGATTTTGTATATTTCCTGAGACAAATGTCGTGAAAAGGGAGACTTATGGGGACAAATATAACGGCGGTAGGGACGGCTTTCCATTTAATTCGTGTATATTAGGAACCCTTAGATGTAAGAACAGAGTATTTGGTCCAATTTTAGAAACAGCAACCAATCACTGTTTGATTAGTTTTCACATGAACTGCAAATGATTTGTAAGTGTAAGATTTGGTAGCAGATGACTGTCTGCTTTATGGTTTTGAATTGTAGGTCAATAAATCGGTAGAACTTTCAGAACATTTTACCTGTTACCCAGTTTCATGGATCAGTTATCATGTTATTTTTGTTTGTTCAATGCCAGTTTATAGTATGTTAACGATGTTTGTTAGTCTGACAATTTACTCATGACCATTTTGAGATTTGAAAGAATGCCAATTACAAATTATATATCGTGTAGTTTACCAGTGTGATAGTATGGTTTTGGTATTGACGGTTTTCTCTTCCTCTGACAATTAATTTAGCATTCAGGATTTGTCTCTATTACCCACAGTAGATATATCTCACCTTTATTGATATCATCATTCAAGAAGTCATGTCAATCAAATTTTATAGAACAATTATGGCACTTATATACTCGATCAATATTGGGTTTGACAGAGCTCAAAAGATAATATTGAACTCGGGTAAACCCTCGTTCAATATAACTTTATTGCTACGTTCAACCCCATATTGATCTGGTAGAAGTGTCATAATTGTATTATATTAACAGTATTGTTTAAATTTTTACATATTTGTTGAATATTTCTATTTAGATAAGTTGGTCCTCTCCACTTTAGCTATAGTATGTCAATGCTTGATTTTTTGAGATTTAAAGCATGCATACTGATAGTCCCATACAATTTTGTATCTATACTTCAATATGAAATTAATGTGTAAAGTTCTAGAGTGTATGTCTAGTATTTTGATTACCTATAAATTTCCCTTTTCAAAATATAAAAAAAAATCCCTATGCAGTTTTTCATTCAATTACCATTGATTCCCGAGTCTTATTTTCTGAAATCGCAGTAGGAACATAAAATTATTGTAATGAACCAGTGTGTCCTTTACTCAAATTAAGATTAAATTGCTCATCCTCTATCCATCCTATTTTATTAAAGGAAACACATATAGGATTTAATGAATTTAGTTCTCAAATTTCATGTTAAAGTCTACTACATGTGTTTCTTCTGATTAATTATGTGTTCAGAATTTTTTCAGATTTATTTGTACATTGTAGAACTAGTTTATTTACATGACATTTTATTCATTTATTCAGGAAAAATATTAAATTTACATATGTATCGTTTATCATGTTGTTATAGCGATTGTTACAATACACAAGTTATTCCAGCCGTGTTTTTTTATTATCATACAGTTCTAAATCATGTAGGAAGGTGATTTACCCACGTGCATCCTCACGTGTATGCCTTGCACAAAATATTGCAAAATATTTCTTTGTGGATGTGAATGTCCTAAAGTTCTGTTATATAATGTTCAGCCTTATTTTGGAATACGTTGTATTGTGTGATGTATTTTGAGTTTCATCTGACTCTTAGTACTGTTTTCCAGAATGGTACTGAACCACTGGTGAGCAATGGTTTACAAGATTCTTGATTCACCTGACCTTAAGTACTGTTTTCCATAATGAGACTGAATCACTGGTGATCAATGGCTCACAGGATTCTTGATTCAGCTGATCTTTAGTACTGTTTTCCAGAATGGTACTGAACCATTGGTGAGCAATGGTATACAAGATTCTTGATTCATCCGACCTTTAGTACTGTTTTCCAGAATGGGACTGAATCACTGGTGAGCAATGCCTCAAGGAATTTTTGTTGGACTTTTTTCTAGTTTGATTTTTACTGTGAGTCTTTTTGTGGATATTTATTTTTTAGCCATTCACCATACATAGGGGAGGGTTTGGACCCAACAAAACGAGTTTAACCCCACCACAATTTTTGCGCATGTCCCAAGTCAGGAATATGTTAGTCATTGGCTTTTCCTTGTCTTCTTATAAAATTTTAGTTTTTTGATATTCGGGTTATTGGATGTGGTTTGTTTCCTTTGATTTATTCACTTTTTTTACATTTTGGGGGCCATTTAGGGCTTGCTATATGATGTGAGGTTCCTCGCTGTGTTGAAGACCGTACGGTGGCCCCTAGATGCTTTGTTTTGGGTAGTTTTAACATGGAGATGGGATGTTGTCTCCTTGAATTTACCCCATTTCCTTTCTTTTTCATCTTTAGTACTGTTTTCAAGAATGAGACTGAATCACTGGTGAACATTGGCTCACAGGATTCTTGATACATCTGGCCTTTAGTACTGTTATCCAGAATGGGGGTTAATCAGTGGTAAGCAATGGCTTGCAGGATTCTTGATTCATCATACTTTGAGTACTGTTTTCTAGGATAGGGTTGACTCACTGGTGAGCAACAACTCACAAGCTTCCTAATTAATTTGACATTTAGTACTGTTTTCCAGGATGGAGCTGAATCGATATTAAGCAATGACACAATACTTCTTGATTCATTTGACCTTTTGTACTGTTATCCGAAATGGAGCAAAATCACTGGTAAACAATGGCTCATGGGCGTCTTTGTTCATCTGACCTTTAGTACCGTTTACCAGATTAAGGCTGGTTTGATAGTAACCATGCCGCAAAGGCTTTTTGATTCATTTGACCTTAAAGCTTCTGCGAATCTGACTTCTTGTACCTTTTTCAAGGGTGGAGGGGGGGGGCTGATTCACTAGTGAGCAATGGCTCAAAGGTGTCTTGATTCATCTGACGTTTAGTACTGTTTTTCCAGAATGGGACTTTATTACTGGAGAGCAATGACTTACAGGATTCTTGGTTCATCTTACCTTTAGTACTGTTTTCCAGACTGGGGCTCAATCACTGGTGAGCAATGGTTTACACGATCCTTGATTCATCTGACCTATAATACTGTTTGCAGGATGGGCTTGTTCACTGGAGAGCAATGGCTCACAGGCTTTCTCTTTCATCTGACCTTGAGTACTGTTTTCCAGAATGGGGCTGAATCACTGGGGGGGGGGGGGGCTATGGCTTACAGATTCCTTGATTCATCTGACCTGTATTGCTGTTTCTAGGATGGGGCTGAATTGATGAAGAGCAGTGGCTACATTCATCTGACCTGTAGTATCTTTTTCCAGTGGGGCTGTATCACTGGTGAGTAATGGCTTACAGGATTCTTGATTCATCCGACCCTTAGTACTGTTTTCCATGATGGAACTGAAAGACAGGTGAGCAATGGCCCACAAGCTTCCTAATTAATCTGACCTTTAGTATTGTTTTCAAGAATGAGACTGAATCACTGGCGGGTAATGACTCGCATAATTCTTGATTAACTCTGGCCTTTGGTACATTTCTTTTCAGAATGGGGCTGAATCACTGGTGAGCAATCATGGTTTACAGGATTCTTGATTTATCTGATTTTTAGTACTGTTTTCCAGGATGGACTGATTCACTGGTGAGCAATGGCTCACAGGATTCTTGATTCATGTGACCTTTATTAATGTTTTCCAGGATGGACTGATTCACTGGTGAGCAATGGCTCACAGACTTTTTGATTCATCAGACCTGTTGCACTGTTACCCGGAATGGGGAAATTTACTGGTAAACAATGGCTCATTTATGATTCATCTGACCTTTTGTATCGTTTACCAGGATAAGGCTGAATCGATATTAACCAATGGCTCCAAGACTTTTCGATTCATCTGATGTCTAGTAGGTGTTTTCTGAAATCGCAGTCACACTGACGAGCTTCACCACGCAGATTTCATGTGTGTAATCTTCGTAGGATCCTAGTAAGACTTTTATTCAATTGTGCATAGGTATTTGTGGGCAAGACCCTACAAGGGTCTCAAATATGGTGGTCTGCCCACTATTCATTTTTACTGACACATTCATTATAGCTAGTCAGTGACTCCTGGTAGACTGCTGACACTGATAACTGTGGACTAGTGTTAGTAAAGGACGCAGGTAATAAGTCGCCTGACTGTTATCTTGAATTTTGCTAGTGTTGTCGAGATCCCGACTTGGTCATTGAGATTGTAAGATTAGCAGTTCCATTTCAGCCTTGATGTTTGTCAGATCTCTGTCTTTCCTAAATGAAACTGAGTATATTTTTGGATAAAATAAATCAAAGAGGCCATTTACTGTTTAAGGGCGACTATTCGATTTTCAGGGAAGTGCTGCGGCGATTTTGTAAAGAAGTTATAGTGAAAATAAATATTCTGATCCTGCTTGTCTTGAAATAAATCATTTTGCTTTTAATTGAAATATTTTGATGTGAAATGTTTGATGCGTAATTTGGTGAAAATAAATAATTTGTTAAAGATGGAACTGAAAATAAATAATTTTTGTAGGCAAAATCACCCAAGCCATCCCCCGAAAATAGCGGTCTTCTCCTAATTACCGACAACATTCTTATTTTGATCAAGGTCTCCCAACAATATTTCCCGGCTTCAGAACTTGAAAACTGCAATGACTTGTCATCGAAAATTTATAATCAAAAGTAATATTGAAAAATCAATCTCAAAAATAAATAATATGTATGATTACATGAATCGTATTGACAGCCATTTTTTAGATTTAGATGGTTCCGTAGTTTGGATACGGTGATATCGAAATCAGAGAATTATAGCGTGTTCATTATCCTTATCGGGTATAATGCACCGATTAGATACATGTATAATTATGATTATGCAATTGAAATATGGACAGCAGACGGAACTATTTCCACATTAAACATTTCCATACTCGGTATTGCTACCATATTTTCACATTTTCTTTGAATTGTTGGTCGGCCTTTGTATGCCCCTTGTTTACTTGTAACTCTATGTTTTCTCATTGAGATCTCCATCATATTTTACTAGGTGTTCTTGTTCTTGGTCGGCCTCTGTATGCCCCTTGTTTACTTGTAACTCTATGTTTTCTCATTGAGATCTCCATCATATTTTACTAGGTGTTCTTGTTCTTGGTCGGCCCCCTGTATGCCTCTTGTTTACTTGTAGCTCTATGTTTTCTCATTGAGATCTCCATCGTATTTTACTAGGTGTTCTTGTTCTTGGTCGGCCCCCTGTATGCCTCTTGTTTACTTGTAGCTCTATGTTTTCTCATTGAGATCTCCATCATATTTTACTAGATGTTCTTGTTCTTATGAATGTTTACTCAAGGTGCGCAGAGACCCATGCTTATATAAAATTAAGCGTTGAAAAACCACTTGAGTTCTAATTGGAAAAACCAGTGCACTAGCATTTTAAGACAATAAGACACGAATTGAGAAAAATTTAGCAACCAGTACATTAAATAACACAGTAAAACATATCTATTCAACTGCAAAATTACATACTTGGCTTCACAAAGACAATATTTCTTCGGCTTTTGAAAATCCTGCATGAATTTACAGATGTTGGCCACTGTAAATGCGTAATTATTTCCCCTTTCCCGCGGATGGTACTTGTCCCAACTCGGCCGAGAGCAGCGAGTTCGACCCGGCGAGGTTTCTCTATTGGTTATGATGGCAGCAGACATTACAAATCTAGCCAAAATTTACCAAAAAGTATTCATCTCCAATTGTTTAAGATTACAACTAGTATTTATAACATGTAGACATTATGCTTGATCAAATGATTGAGCTGTCGGTCCGACTTTTTTTAATTTATATTTCAATATTACCCCCTCCCATCTATGTTTTCAATTAAGCAAAATCACTCTATAATTTTTTATCTTTCCTTTGTTAGAGAGTGGAATATTTTTTTTCATTTTGATATGTATTCTCAGTTTTCTGTATTTTGTCGATCACATACAATGTATTTGCATTATATTTACCCCACTGTGATTTACCCTACCAGTGTACCCCGGGCAGTGTACGCTCACTAACGGTATGTTATATAGGATATAGTCAGATCCAGGGGTGAGACCAAGTTTATCTTGAACATTTTTTAAATATTGTGCAAAATTAATGAAAAAAATGACAAAATTGTGACAAAAACTCAGCTAGACCCTCCTCCAGACCCCCTTTCAAAACACTATGGCAGTTAATATCAATAATAGAAAGGTATGCAGTAGAAACAAGTGAAAATGTGCTAAGTCTGTCTCATTTTTGGGATACAATTTATTGTTTGTGTTGCTATATTCACCTGATTATTTTACTTGACCCCAGGTGGGCCTCTTTTATTATTACGTAACTACTATAGTGTATTAGTAGCTTGAGCCAGGAAACAATTCCAGTCTGGTAAGGTACTTTTATTGTAGGTCATTTAAAACCATGCTTCTAAAAAAATGAAATCACGCAAACAACACATGATAAATGGCTTGCAAATTGTAAAAATTTTCAGACCTTAGTAAAATACTATACAATTTAAATATTAAATGTTCCATCCATTCTTGTGTAAAAGATTATTTGAAATACAATACTGTGAACAGTTTGATGGCTATTATGACCGGTAAAAACGAGTTTTGACACAGTTTTGTTTGCATCCTTTATATGATATTTGTGATTAATTCGGAATAGAAGAAAACATTGAAGTTGCGTTTGTATACAAAAGTGACCTTAATCCGAACCTTTCATCAGCACATGTATAATAAGTGGTCGATTTATTTATTTGTGTGGATTGGTATATGTATATGGCATATGGTCAATATTATATGATTTATGGAAGCCTATTTCTGCCATCGCTTTAACAAAGTAGGTAAGTTTATTCAGTATAAAATCCAGGACAAAGGATCATCAATATTTCACGTTAGGACGGACACAACATAAACACTTTTAAACAGTGAATTTCATTTAAAGCATTCATTTGGATTGTTGAAATTCCAAAAATTGAGCGTTGTTAGTAGATATGTGTTATTTTGGTTTGTACGAGTGTTCGTATAAAATTCCACAATATCAGCAACATATGTTAACATATATTTTGCTGTCGTTGTTATTACTAGTGTCACAGTAACGTAGGAATCATCATATCTTCATACTCTTCTAATGTTTTGACATGGTGGGCAAGTGGTAGAATTTTGGGAAACTTGAAAACCAATTTATGAGAATTGCAAGTCTTTTTGACGAAAATGATTACTCAGATAAGCATTGCTTATTGAGTAACGTAGGAATCATTTATTTTATCTGATGGTACATCTATACAAGAAATGGTATTTCATCACATCTTTGTCATGGAAATGATGGTAGTCCATGCAAACTTTGTTTCAAAAGTAAATTCCTTGAAATTTTTAACAATAATTTTTCAACTTGTGTCATTTGGTAACGTAGGAATCGGTCTCGTAGGAATTGTTTTCAAAGTTAAGGAAGTATCATCAGAGTTCGACTGTAGTCATTTCATAACTCATAAGGGCTTTGTCTCTTATAAGTACCCAACATTTTAGTCCGAATCCATGTAATATAGCTAGAACGTAGGTCACGTAGGAACCTTTGTTATTTGGAATTTCAAAAACTACAGTGTTTATGAGTACAATACTTTTTTTTTATTTCTTAAGGCCCATTTTGATACATGATTTTTTATATCATATTGTTACAAGACGTATCTTTTAAAGGTATAACTTATATCTTTCGAGAATCAGTTTGACTCCAAGGAAGTTTTTAAGTAGCAGTAACGTAGGAATCATGAAAATCGTGACAAGTTTTCAATTTTTTTTTTTATTAAAAAAGTACCATTCAAATCTTTACTTTTACTAAATCATCACCTTGGAAGAAATGTAATACGAAACAATTTAATAATTTACTGTTTTTTTTAAAAAGTAGTCCCAAAAATAAAAAAATGCAATCTTGACATGCGAAATTTTGTATTGAAACCATACAAAAAAACACCCAAAATTTTCAATAGATCGCGGTATTGTACTTATTGTAGGTTCATTTAATTCCTATTATTGACAGTAACAAGAAAAAAATCCAACGCTGGACTTTTATATATAAATATTTTTTATAGGACGGTTACTTTTGTCAACCATAAATGCATGGTTTAAATGAGATTACGATTAGATAATTTTCGTATCACTTAGTGAAAACTTTTATGATACAAGCTATAAGTGATAACTTCATTGGCCTTTTATACGATTATTTAACTGTTCAGCCGAGTTTTCATTGGTTGTTCTAGGGATCACACATCTGTCAACACAACAACATGAACTTTTTAAAGTAACACTTATAAGTTTAACTGTTAATGTAATCGTCCGGTATATGATTTAAACTTTTCTGCAAAACCTCTTGTTTCACCATTGATGTGACTGAGTGTTTAATAAGCTTCTTTTTTTGTTCTGTGTACCATTGTAATGCAAAGGTGATCAGAATAAAGTCTTGTCTTGTCTTGTCTTGTCAAAACAACGTCATGTGAATTTTTGATTCCATGCTCATTTCATTTAATATGTCGTCTGTCATGTCTGTATTATTTTTTAAATTTTATTGGAAAGCAAAATCAAATGTATACACATATGAATCAATTCTCCCAAAACAGTTGAATATGTATTACCCACTTGAAATACATTATAAGTTATCATGCACTGAACCAACTAATATGATTATTTAGATAGTGTCGAAAATCGTTGAACGGCAAGCGACCTTCAGGTCGCGCCGTTCAACCATTTTCGACACTAGCTAAATAATTATATTAGTTGGTTCAATGCATGATAACATTTTCGTGCGGTTATGCAAACTTGTTTGTGTTTAACTAAGAAAACGATAATTACAAAATTACCTACATTAAACAACACGATTATACACATAAACGCTATGTCGACTTACCGCGCACTCTGGACAATACACAGCCGAATGATGTATTGATTTTTCATGTTGATGGCGTTTTCGTAATACATGGAGCGAAAACCTTTGAAAATGAATGCAAATAATTTACATGTTATTCCAAGTATAGATGTATTTCACATTTCAATTTTTTACTGTAAATATCAGGCTGAAATTAGTTTTACATTACGTGGAAGTAAACTATGTTAAACTTTAATTACGATATGTTTATTTATCCATGCTTACTGCATGTTTGTGAATTTTGTCCTATATGTACGCTTTTGAATGACTTTGGTCTACATGTAGGTGAAACACTACATTATCATGATTATTGATTGTCATGTGTAGGGCGGACATGGTTATTTAGCAGGTGGTTAATCAGCCAATAGAATGCAAGTTTACATCCGCATAACCGCACAAATAAATTTATCTCCGTATTTGTAAGCGTGCAAAGATTGATTCAACACTACAAGGTGCTACACAAATACTACGAGAAATATAATGTCGTTTTTACAACGAACGAGAATCTAAAAATTGCCTGTGCACTGTTTTGTTTCAATGTCACGAAAAATGACAAATAATGATCCTCCAGCACGACTTCATGTTAAATAAAAATCGGCAAAACACGTTGCACGAAAATAATCCCGTGCAAGCCTCAAATAACCCACGTGGTTGTGTTGTTGTACTCATCAACAAAGCAGCACAATAATTGTTCGCGCGGAAACACTGTACAACGGGTCTGGAATCAGTGTTTACTTTGGACGATTGCGCACTCCAAAATGCGCATCAACGACCAGTCATTTTCACGTCACGACTACAAATACTATTGATTGGTTTTACGTTTAAAGAGTAAAGATCACTTGATGACCACACGATGCACGTGCATTTCTATTAGCATGAATGTTTGAATTAACAGAGTACCATGGCTACATGTATTAAGAATGTACAAGATTGATTACATATTGCATTAAAGGATTTGTAGCGAAGTTATGAAAACTCATATTACATCTTGCACGTTGGATACATGTAATAGCTCTTTATTTTCTTTAAAACAACCTTGCAGAAAAACCAAGAAACCATTTATTTCACGAAAAGAAGGCAAAAACAAAGATTGCCTATATTGATTAATTTTCGTAGATATCATACCGGAATTGCCCCTGTTTCAATACTTTTTAGCTCATCTGGCTATGCCAGGGTGAGCTTTTGCCATCACTTTGCGTCCGTCGTCCGTCCGTCGTCCGTCCGTCCGTCCGTAAACTTTTATTCAAAGATCTTCTCTGAAACCACTGGGCCAATTGAAACCAAACTTGGCCACAATAGTCCTTGGGTGGTCCCCTTTAAAAATTGTGTCGCTCAGGTCTGTACAACATCCAAGATGGCCGCCAGCTGGGACCAAAATTTAACATTGGACCTTATGGAAAAAAAAACGTTTCAAATTCTTTTTCTCTTAAACTACTGGGCCAATTGGAACCAAACTTGGCCACAATAGTCCTTGGGTGGTCCCTAATAAAAAAGATGTTTTTTAGGTCCACCCGATTTCCAAGATGGCCGCCAGCGGGAAACATAGTTTTAACATTGGACCCTATGGGAAAACACTTTCAAACATCTTCTTCTCTGAAACTACTGAGCCAATTGGAACCAAACTTGGCCACAATAGTCCTTGGGTGGTCCCTTACAAAAAAGGTGTTTTTTTAGGTCCGCATGATTTCCAAGATGGCCGCCAGCGGGAAACATAGTTTTATCATTGGACCTTATGGGAAAACATTTTCAAAGATCTTCTTCTCTGAAACTACTGAGCCAATTGGAACCAAACTTGGCCACAATAGTCCTTTGGTGGTCCCTTACAAAAAAGGAGTTTTTTAGGTTCGCGTGATTTCCAGGATGGCCGCTAGCGGGAAACATAGTTTTATCATTGGACCCTATGGGAAAACATTTTCAAAGATCTTCTCTGAAATTACTGAGCCAATTGGAACCAAACTTGGCCACAATAGTCCTTGGGTGGTCTCTTACAAAAAGGGTGTTTTTTAGGTCCGCGTGATTTCCAAGATGGCCGCCAGCGGGAAACATAGTTTTAACATTGGAGCCTATGGGAAAACACTTTCAAAGATCTTCTTCTCTGAAACTACTGAGACAATTGGATCCAAACTCGGTCACAATAGTCCTTGGGTGGTTCCTTACAAAAAGGGTGTTTTTTAGGTCCACGCAATTTCCAAGATGGCTGGTCACAATAGTCCTTAGGTGGTCCCTTGCAAAAAAGGTGTTTTTCAGGATCACACTATATCCAACATGGCCGCCAGTGGGGAACATAGTTTTAACATTGGACCCTATGGGAAAACACATTCAAAGATCTTCTCCTCTGAATGTACTGAGCCAATTGGAACAAAACTTGGCCGCAATAGTCATTGAGTGGTCCCTTGCAAAAAGGAGTTTTTCAGGTCAGCGCGATATCCAATATGGCAGCTAGCGGGGAACGTAGTGTTTCCCATGGGGTCCAATGTTAAACTAACAGAGGTCTTCTCCGCTTTAACTAATTAGGGATATTGGATTTATAGTTTAATTATATATAAGGGCTCTTTAACATAAAATGTTTATGTTAATCAAGGGCCAGGTGAGCGATACAGGCTCTTGAGAGCCTCTTGTTTTATATTTACAAGAATATTTCTTTTGGTCTAGGAAAGAAACTAAGGACATAAATTTATAAAAATACAATGAACATTTTCAAATGTAAGTACGGAAAGCAACATCGAAAATCGAGCAGGTAGTGATTCTACAAAGAAAATAGAAATCCTTGACATGCGAATAATTGAATATTTTTTTTATCTTAATATGATAACTTATAACACTATAACGTGAGTATATATATGCTGTTAAACAAACCCTGTACTCAATACGAATCTCGGATAACTTACACGCAAGGATTTTTAACCATGGCAAATACATACATGTATAGACAATGATCGTTCAGGAACAAACATTCTTTTATTGTACATATTACATTTGTTTAATGTATTAAAAAGATCAATCAAAAGTTGCACTTCATTTTACGACTCTTTAGAAAAAAACGTAGTAACGATAAAAAAAAATATTGTCGAGGTCTTACAGGAGACTTGGAAGTTACAGGCGGGTCCTTTTTTTCTAAAAATGCGTAAAAATCACTTAAATATTGTCATTTTTTAACAAATACAGGTGCAGATCTAGACAATATAAATGGGGTAGGCTAGGTTAAAAAATTGGGCCTGGTCAATTATTCTCAATACAATTTGTGTCCGAAACCTATTTCCTTTTATGCAATAGATATCTAATTATTTTCTGAAATAAATCCAGATTAGGATTGCCATAAAAAGCTTGCAAAAAAAACTAACCAAATAAAAAAATAAATAAGAAGTGAAAAAAAAACAAAGCAAATAAGATAAAGTATAGAAAAAGAAAAAAAAACCACAATGCAAAACAAAACAAAAAGGGGGACAGCATTAATGTACAATTTAAAGTATATGACTGATGAGGATATTGTGTATTTTGTTCATTTTCCAACTTGTATATGTGTATTACAAACATTAAATACAGATACTTATTATAAAGCACCACGTCAATCAAGATTTTCCTCGTGAAAAAGTACAGATTGATGACAATTGTTTACATTTCAATTTGTCGATAAGATCTTGCTTCATATAAGTCACCCTGGTTATATTTTTACATTAAATTTCCTATCATTGATTTTTTTCGGAATATCTTCCCAGCTCCCAGTCCCCCAATATAAAAATCAATAGTTAGCTAGGCTATGGAATAGCCTAGCTATGGGGGAAGGTGAGGAGTACGCTTGCGTAGTGAGGAGAACGCATGCGGAGAAGACTATTGACCAATAGGAATTTCAGATTCTCGGAAATCAAAATGGCGTCCAGTTTCGTCCTGATAAAACTGGGCGGGGTTTATTTTTTTCTGTTTCCTTGTGGAAGTTGAAAAGTATTATAAACGTTTACTATAGGTGGTACAGGAACAGGTTTGCAGAGGATGATGGGATTGGTATTGCAATATATAGATATGATAAAAAGAACAGTAATGTATAAATTTAAAACCAGAAGTTAAAAATAAAGATGAGGTATTGTGCAATAATCAATAATATAGAAATACTATAAAAGACTTTTCAATTGTTTTAAACAAAGCGTGGTTGTAGTTTGTGGAGATACTTAGGCCCGGGTACTTAGGCAATGGAGAACGAAAGGTGGAAAGAGATAGAATTGCGTTTTTTGTGGAAGAATAAAGAGCTACCCTAAGAGAATGCAAAACAAAAAACCCAAAAAACAAAAGAACACGAAACTACTTTGAGTTGCTGTTGGCAAAAAAAAAATTAGAGGTTTGATCGAATCAGTGACTGTTTTATCACATGTGCAGACCAATAGAACAATAAAAGAAATTACAAAAAAGTACCGAGAAAGGCTTACTTTTAGTACTGAATTGAGTATACAAATACATCATGAGCCACCACACCCTTGTCAATCAAACACGCAATTTTCTATCCAAGGCTATTCCATAGCCTAGCGTATCGTTTTTATTTCATAAAAACCATTATCCGATCAATATCATCCACTTATGAGCCCCCACTTATGTTTATAAAGTCCCCTCGTGTTTTCTAGTTCGTTCCCTAAATGGTGTTCGCATTCTTTTGTAGAAAGTTTGCAGAAAGTATATTTTACTTTGAACTATCGATGCCTGTCTTTTATTGCTAAAATAAGTTGACATCGGAATCAGTTACCACAGAGAAATTTACGCCTAGATTATTCGTGACATTTTCACTCAACTTACAGGGCAGAAGTTAATTTTATTATAGATGTTTAAAACTGTAATTACAATTCAACTGATCGCGAGCTTCCTGAAAAGATACCCAGGTTTGTAACCAGCGTGGAACCCCCGGGGGGGGGGGGGTCACCTAGTCTGAAAATTGACGGGGGTGTTCTTCCAGTGATTCAAAACCCTGACCCCTTTCTAGACAAATTTGGTTATTATTGTAATTATTTGTTAGAATTCAATTATTAGCAACTGATTCTTGCTGAAAAATGCTTATATGATATATTTTTGCAAACAGAACTTTTCCTTTACCCCATCATGGACAAGAAAATCTTACCCTTTCAAGACAAGGTTAAAAAATTATACCCCTTTCTAGACAATTCAGCTTAAAATGCAACCCCGTTTGTCGGAACATACCCAGTACCACTTATATAGGCAGTCCCCCCCCCGGGCGTGGAACCATGTACTTGTCATTGCTATTGATTGGTGTGCACATGTGCTTAATAAATGCATCATTAGTTCCTAATTATTGTTTATAGTTTCTACTATACGGGAAAATTTATTGATAGGTTTTACATTCGTTATAAGGATAAGTCTAAAGTACATACTCAATATTCAATGTATTCACAAACACAAAAAACTAAATTCTCCCAACTTAAGATAATTGAGAGAACACAACAGAAGCGTTTACAAATGAAATTTATCATAAGAGAAATGAGTTTCACAACTCATGATGCTTGTATATCGCTTGATATCAACTCTCGCTATTTAATTACAGATTATAATTAACTCGCCGCAGCTCGTTAATTATTATTGTGTAATTAAACAGCTGGAGTTGATAACAAGCGATATACAAGCCTCACTCATAATGAAACCTATAATTATCTTCATTTCTCAATGTTGAAAAAATGGTATCACTTCACATACTTCTTTATACAATTTTTCTCTCATTCATCATAAAGTTCCCGGCATCTGAAGCGGTTTTCAAGGGCTCCGGCTAAGGAGCTGCAGGGCGGATAGGGGAATGCCCAGTCTATGCGGGGTAATGAGGTTATAATACGGATAAGCCTGACCGCGAACCATTCTAGCCAAACTGTAGAGAAACGCCACGCATCATGCAGTATAAAGACCCCTTCTATATTGTCTAATAAGGAGTCACTTGAGTCACTGGGACTCGTACAGAAGGCTAAATTTCCTGCCCCTACCCATTTCTCCCCTTTTCCAGCGGTAATCAAAGCTTGTTGTCCCGGTTGTCCCTTCCACTTTTGTTAGCTCGCCGGGACGAATGTCCGGAGAGCTATTGTCATCATCCCGGCATCGGCGTCGTCGGGGTCAGCAAAACTTTAATCTGGCTTGTGGAATGGAGACCTGAAGAACTAGGATGTTGATATTTGGTATGTGACATCCTTGTGATGAGAGCTTTCTTTTGGTACCATACTTGTAGACATTTTGACCTTGACCTTGCCCTTAGGGCAATTTAAAAAAAAAAACTTTAACCTTGCCTCTAGAATGTAGGCTTTTAGTGGTAGGGTGTTCATATTTGGTATGTAACTTCCTTATGATGAGAGCTTTCTAGTGGTACCATATTTGTAGATATTTTGACCTTGACCTTGCCCTTAGGGCAATTTTTAAAAAACTTTAACCTTGCTTCTAGAAGGTAGGCTTTTAGTGGTAGGGTGTTCATATTGGATATGTAACTTCCTTATGATGAGAGCTTTCTAAAGGTACCATATTTGTAGACATTTTGACCTTGACCTTGCCCTTAGGGCAATTTTTGAAAAACTTCAACCTTGCTTCAAGAAGCTAGGCTATGTAACTTCCTTATGATGAGACCTTTCTAGTTGTACCATATTTGTAGACATTTTGACCTTGACCTTGCCCTTAGAGCAATTTAAAAAAAAAACCTTTAACCTTGCCTCTAGAAGGTAGGATTTTAGTGGAAGGTGTTCATATTTGGTATACAACTTCCTGATGACCAGGGCTTTCTTCTGGTACCATACTTGTAGACATTTTGACCTTGCCCTGAGGGCAATTTGTAAAAAACTTTAACCTTGCCTCTAGAAGGTAGGCCTTTAGTGGTAGGGTGTTTATATTTGTATGTAACTTCTTTATGGTGTGAGCTTTCTTGTGATACCATTTTTGTAGACATTTTGACCTTGACTTTGCCCTTAGGGCAATTTTTTAAAAACTTTAACTTTGCTTCTAGAATTAAGTTGCTTAGTGGTAGGGTGTTCATATTTAGTATGTGATGTTCTTTTGATGAGAGCTTTCTAATGTTACCATATTTGTAGACATTTTGACCTTGACCTTGCCCTGAGGGCAATTTTTTAAAAACTTTTAATTTTGCTTCTAGAATTAAGTTGTTTAGTGATAGGGTTTTATACTTGATATGTAACATTCTTGTGAAGAAAGCTTTTTAGTACTTTCGAATTTATTGTGCATTCGTTGAGGTTACTGGAATCCCCGGCGAGCAATGTTGTTTTCTGACAACTCTTGTTTCTTTTTCATATTACTCATATTTTTTTAATTGATTCACTTGTTCTCGTCCTAATATAGCTGAAATATTGCTCACTCGACGTTAAACTCTAAATATTCAATCAATCAACCATCATAAAGTTTGCATTCATTTGAAAAATGTTCTGCAACTTTGCTTAGTCACAGTATTTACATAATTTTTCATTCAGAGGAATGCTTTTATATCTACCTTGTTCTATTTCTAGTTTATGATTTGAAATTCTTTATTTACAAAAATTCTAAGATGGGGTCTTACAAACATATAGACAGGTATAGTTTTCCTGAACATATCTTTTCTTTTTTATTTTTATTTTTTTTTTTGTTGTTAGAATGACTTTGGTTTCTGTTGATAAAAAGGGTAAAAAATAAGCCCAAAGAATAGCGCACAAACACTGAGATACGGTAAAAATCTAGGGAAAAAAATGAATTTAGAAGACGGAGACAAAGATAGATACCTTTGTTATCTGTATGTCGATTTCTGGAAGTGGGGAGAAACGTTTCTCGAGCCTGGGCTGAATAGAAGGATATACAATATACAAAGATAAAAAAACAAAAATAAGAGCAACTACAACTCTCTTTAAAGTCTTTATAGCCCACCTGGTCCATGGCTGATCGTAGACAATCCAAATCTAAATGTTAAAGGGTGTCATTTTCTAGTATAGACCTCGATGTAATATGACCCGATTTGTCAGATATTTGAATGCATTTCCCATTGGGTTCTATGTTTCTCATTGTGAGCTTACGTTTCTGCAATTCAAACCTAACTTCTATCTTGAATAGTTTTTGAAATAAAAGTTTAAACATAGTGAAAAGTCAAAAAGGGGCAATAACACCTATATAGGTTGTCAGATTTCCTTCAGAATTGCGGGACTAGTTGACCTTTTTAAATATATCTATATTATTTGCAATATGTATTGGACGAAATGTAACAGGACGAATATCGAAAATTTTACGGAAAAGAACTGGGTTATCGGATATTCTTTGAAATTGCAGGGTAGGTANGGAATTCTACTTAGCAACCATATATCCTACAATTCTTTTAGTAACAATAATGACTATCAATAGGTAGTGTTTTCTGTGTCAAACAGGGAGTGCGGGGATAGCTGTCGTTTCCGACAACATCTAGTTTAAATTTTATTGGAAAGCAAAATCAAATGTATACACATATGAATCAATTCTCCCAAAACAGTTGAATATGTATTACCCACTTGAAATACAATATAAGTTATCATGCACTGAACCATCTAATATGATTATTTAGATAGTGTCGAAAATCGTTGAACGGCAAGCGACCTATCTAAATAATCATATTAGTTGGTTCAATGCATGATAACATTTTTGTGCGGTTATGCAAACCTGTTTGTGTTTAACTAAGAAAACGATAATTACAAAATGACCTACATTAAACAACACGATTATACACATAAACGCTATGTCGACTGACCGCGTACTCTGGACAATACACAGCCGAATAATGTATTGATTTTTCATGTTGATGGCGTTTTCGTAATCCTTTGAAAATGAATGCAAATAATTTACATGTTATTCCAAGTATAGATGTATTTCACATTTTAATTTTTTACTGTAAATATCAGGCTGAAATTAGTTTTACATTACGTGGAAGTAAACTATGTTAAACTTTAATTACGATATGTTGATTTATCCATGCTTACTGCATGTTTGTGAATTTTGTCCTTATGTTCAATTCCTATATGTACGCTTTTGAATGACTTTGGTCTACATGTAGGTGAAACACCACATTATCATGATTATTGATTGTCATGTGTAGGGCGGACACGGTTATTTAGCAGGTGGTTAATCAGCCAATAGAATGCAAGTTTACATCCGCATAACCGCACAATGATATTTGGTATGTGACATCCTTGTGATGAGAGCTTTCTTTTGGTACCATACTTGTAGACATTTTGACCTTGACCTTGCCCTTAGGGCAATTTAAAAAAAAAACTTTAACCTTGCTTCTAGAAGGTAGGCTTTTAGTGGTAGGGTGTTCATATTGCTTATGATGAGAGCTTTCTAAAGTTACCATATTTGTAGACATTTTGACCTTGACCTTGCCCTTAGGGCAATTTTTGAAAAACTTTAACCTTGCTTCAAGAAGCTAGGCTTTTAGTGGTAGGATGTTAATATTTGGTATGTAACTTCCTTATGATGAGACCTTTCTAGTTGTACCATATTTGTAGACATTTTGACCTTGACCTTGCCCTTAGAGCAATTTAAAAAAAAACTTTAACCTTGCCTCTAGAAGGTAGGCTTTTAGTGGAAGGTGTTCATATTTGGTATACAACTTCTTGATGACCAGGGCTTTCTTCTGGTACCATACTTGTAGACATTTTGACCTTGCCCTGAGGGCAATTTGTAAAAAACTTTAACCTTGCCTCTAGAAGGTAGGCCTTTAGTGGTAGGGTGTTTATATTTGTATGTAACTTCTTTATGGTGCGAGCTTTCTTGCGATACCGTATTTGTAGACATTTTGACCTTGACTTTGCCCTAAGGGCAATTTTTTAAAAACTTTAACTTTCCTTCTAGAATTAAGTTGCTTAGTGGTAGGGTGTTCATATTTAGTATGTGATGTTCTTTTGATGAGAGCTTTCTAATATTACCATATTTGTAGACATTTTGACCTTGACCTTGCCCTGAGGGCAATTTTTTTAAAAACTTTTAATTTTGCTTCTAGAATTAAGTTGTTTAGTGATAGGGTTTTATACTTGATATGTAACATTCTTGTGAAGAAAGCTTTTTAGTACTTTCGAATTTATTGTGCATTGAGGTTACTGGAATCCCCGGCGAGCAATGTTGTCTTCTGACAACTCTTGTTTCTTTTTCATATTACTCATATTTTTTTAATTGATTCATTTGTTCTCGTCCTAATATAGCTGAAATATTGCTCACTCGACGTTAAACTCTAAATATTCAATCAATCAACCATCAAAAAGTTTGCATTCTTTTGAAAAATGTTCTGCAACTTTGCTTAGTCACAGTATTTACATAATTTTTCATTCAGAGGAATGCTTTTATATCTACCTTGCTCTATTTCTAGTTTATGATTTGAAATTCTTTATTTACAAAAATTCTAAGATGGGGTCTTACATATAGACAGGTATAGTTTTCCTGTACATATCTTTTCTTTTTCTTTTTTTTTTTGTTGTTGTTAGAATGTCCCGATTATCTCGACTTTGGTTTCTGTTGATAAAAAGGGTAAAAATAAGCCCAAAGAATAGCGCACAAACACTGAGATACGGTAAAAATCTAGAAAAAAAATAATTTTGAAGACGGAGACAAAGATAGATACCATTGTTATCTGTATGTCGATTTCTGGAAGTGGGGAGAAACGTTTCTCGAGCCTAGGCTGAATAGAAGGATATACAATATACAAAGATAAAAAAACAAAAAATAAGAGCAACTACAACTCTCTTTAAAGTCTTTATAGCCAACCTGGTCCATGGCTGATCGTAGACAATCCAAATCTAAATGTTAAAGGGTGTCATTTTCTAGTATAGACCTCGATGTAATATGACCCGATTTGTTAGATATTTGAATGCATTTCCCATTGGGTTCTATGTTTCTCATTGTGAGCTTACGTTTCTGCAATTCAAACCTAACTTCTATCTTGAATAGTTCTTGAAATAAAAGTTTAAACATAGTGAAAAGTCAAAAAGGGGCAATAACACCTATATAGGTTGTCAGATTTTCTTCAAAATTGCGGGACAAGTTGACCTTTTTAAATATATCTATATTATTTGCAATATGTATTGGACGAAATGTAACAGGACGAATATCGAAAATTTTACGGAAAAGAACTGGGTTATCGGATATTCTTTGAAATTGCAGGGTAGGTAGATCTCAACATGCTGATCATATTTACCAGTGTCAATTTTTTTTATATCTCAAACGGTTTCTGCAAAAACAGCAATATTTTTATAGTAACTGCGCCACAAAATGAACTCTTTAGACATGTTAGAGGACTCACCAATGACCATTATTATGAAGTTTCGATCCATTTGGTCTTGTAGTTTCAGAGAAGCTTTTTAAAAAGTTTACGGACGGACGCCGACAGACGAATGACCACGGCCGCCAAGTGATGGCAACGTTTATACATATGTCCATGTGAGCTAAAACGCCTGCCGTCTATAAAAGTCAGCTTAGTTTTAAAAAGTAAAAGTGAATTGTTTAGGGTTGACAGATAGGTGAGATATACCGTAAAAATATTCCAATCGACCAAGTCCAGGGCTCGGGTAGATAAGTGACATGGATGGATCTATTGTCGTAGGCAATCCCAACAGAAAATTTGGATTTTCGAATTCAATGAATGTAGCGGTGTAAACAGATAGTTATCTTCTTGAATAATGAGAAAGTTAACTTCTGATCTCAAAATATTTGAGGTTAAGGATAAATTTTGTCCACTTCCGGTATTCTTTTTCTTTGCATTTACCAGTCGTATTAAGAGCTAAAGGAAAAGTGTTCAAAATTATTTGGAGTTACGGCGCTTTGGTCACTAATTAAGATGTACTACGGCGAAAATGCAAGCAAACTGCAAAAACAAGTAAACGTTAAAATTGCCGTGCATCTGCGTGTATTCATGAATCGATTTGAAACTTTGCAGTTTGAAAAGTATAGCTTGTTATTTAACGTGCATCTTCATGCACCATAACATCATTGTGTATTTGTGCAATGAAAATTGATAAATTATAAGAATGTGCTTACATAATTCTTTTTGGGTACCTAATTGTCGATTGAAACAATCTTGAACTTAATCAATATTGTTATAGTGTAGCGTATATATTAAACAAGATGATTGCAAAACATCAAAGTAAATAGACTAAAAATGAACAGACAAAGAAAATGTCGGAGTAAATAAAGATGGTATTTTAGGAAAAATGAAAGGATATGGAGTGAATGTACATGTGGCAAAACGCACGCGATACATAGAAAACTCCAGTTTATCAAGGACAGGGCTTTTATTCCTGTCTACATGCATGTTAAGCATTCATTCTTTGGGTGAATAGTGCCGCAAAAATGAATTATGGGTTTCTCAAGAAATTATCTGGAATTTTATTCGCTGTCAGTCTTAGTGAGGACACCTGCATGTCGAGTTATCTATGTAGTAGTCCATGGAAGTGTATGCCCTCGGAGCATTCTTCTTGTATGCGGACGGGGAATGAACCTATCACCCAGTCAGCGAGCCGCGGTGGTTGCACCTGATGGCATTCACTAAAATTTTCCGATACACAGAAACTGCTATGGATCCGGAAGGTTTGATATAATACTTTGTCCCTGCACTTCATTGGTTTCCAAAGTAAACGGGTAAGTCGACTATCTAGTCCCGATTACAACCCGTGCTTTCACTGTAGCCTTTACTCTTAGTGCCTTGACAATGTGCCCCTAAAATTGCTTTTGACAAAATGTTTGCAAGATGTTTACCATTGAACAATCGAGGGACGGGAAGAGATTGGACATCATGGGATCCTTCAGAAAATAGAGTTGAAGTTTCACAGTAGGATGTTCTGTATAGTTCTATATAGTATAGCTACAGATTTCCATCAAGCTGGTACCAATTAAAATTAATTCGATTCATTATTAGAAGTTCAAGGCTTTTGCGAAAATTCAAGATCGAAACGTATGCACTATCGACCAAGAGCGAATCGATGGGATCATTATTAGAGTCTAAACAATAGATGCGATTCCGATGAAGGAAATATTACTGTCACAAAATCAATAATGTTTACGACAGTAATAACGACTTTTTCAACGATCGCATATATTATTTTGACTTTCATAATGATCTCGTCGATTCGCATTTGGTCGATAGTGGTATGTGTCTGATCATACCTATCGAAAATACTATCGACCAAGTGCGAATCGATGGGATCATTATCAGAGTCTAAACAATAGAACTGATGCAATTCCGATAAAGGAATTATTACTGTCAAAAAATCAATAATGTTTACAACTGCAGTAATAATGAATTTTTCAACAATAGCATATATTGTGTTTCTCGTCGATTCGCACTTGGTCGATAGTGGAAAAGGTACTAAATTTGAGAAATCCCAAAAATATGTTCCCAAAGAAAAATCCTTGCGATAAGACTGGTATATACGTATGACCCTCATCGAGAATGAAATTTCACTGATAACAATTATAATTGTACTTAACGAAATAAAATAGAATGAACATGTATGTCATCATTGGGTCATCAACTCCCTGTCAGTTCATTTCATAATAAAATGTGTTCGAATTTCAGATTAGTAATGCTGTCACCATTTCAGAAAGAGAAGTTGAGATTTTACTTTCGGTTCTACGGTGAGTAGTTTGTTTACAATGAAATGATTATTTTTTTGACAAAGTGGAAAGACGTGTCGGTGTCCCAAATGAAACATGACTTTTTCAGCTAGATTCACGTCTTCCATGATTTAATAGACTATACCGATTTTGATTCGCTGACAGTGTAACTGCTGTTATCAAAGCAGAACATGCTTAACATTTCGGAGCACCTGAAGTCACTCTCAATTTCATGGATGTTCACAGTGAGCATGCTGAGGGTGCCTTGGTTTTAAATGTTTTGTTTTATACCCTCGCAAACAAAGAGTATAAGAGCGTAAATAGGAATCACCCTGTCTGTCCGTCCGTTTGTCCACACTTCTTGTAAGCGCAACTCCTCTAAAATCCCTTGAAAGATTTGATGAAACTTTACACTAAGGAAAGACAATATATGAAAATGTCTATGAAGCAATATAACTACTAGTATTGTCCAAAACCAGGAAGGAGAGATAATTCGACTTTGACTAGCTTTTTATTGATTTCATATGCATATATTACGTCACAAGGGCAACTTCCCTTAAATCACTGGTAAGGTTTTTATTCAACTTTACACAAGGAAGGACACTATATGGAGATGTGCATACGGAACATTGTCCGAAGGAAGGAGAGATAATTCGACTCTGTGTTTTCTTCAATTGCATCTGCACAGATTAGGTATCTCGTAACCGCAATCCATCTTAAACCACTTAAAGGAATTTGATCAAACTTTTACACAAAGGAAGGACAATATATGGACATGTGCAAGAAGAAATATAATTATTGTCTGAAACCAGGAAAAGGGGATAAATTGACTTTGACTTCTCATTGAGTTAATCTGTATAGATTAACTCTTAAGCACAACTCCTCTTAAATCACTTGAAGGATTTGGATGAAACCTTACACAAAAGAAGGACATTATATGTAGATGGATATGAATTAATATGTTTGTTGTCCGAAACCAAAAAGGGGAGATAATTTGACTTTCCACTGACCCCTTCTGCAATGATTACACCTCTGAAACCACTGGTGGGATTTTGATGAAACTTTATACAAATGAGGGACTGTACTGTGTGTACATCTGTTTTGTGGGCACCGATATTTGCAAATATTGTACGATATTGATTCAGGGTTCAACGAGCGGGGGGTATCTAGCTGCCATTCGGCAACAGCTTTTGTTATGATTTCTGCGTTATGTAGAGCTCCATCTAACGTCATTGATATTCTGTGTTCTCATTTCGGCCATGTCTTTGGACTTTGGACTAGAAATCTATGGGAGTGAATTTAAGACAATACTTGAAGCTTTTCAAAATCAGTTATTCAATTTCTTTTACTTTATTTGACCTACTTACATTTTCGTTTTTGATAAACATACATGTAATATGTTTTGGTGACCTTTTGTATTGTTCCATTATGCCAATGAGGGTAATGACAAAGTTACCGAACAGAATCGTCAAGAGCCAAAGTCCGACAGGCAAAAAGACAAAGTAGGTGTAAAACCACCGGAAAATTATAGACTGCCATGGTCCTGACTTGGTACAGGCATTTCAAAAGAGATGGTAGATTAAACATGTTTTATGGCTCGTCAAACCTCCACTCTCATTGCGGTTCGATGGCAACTCAACAGCAATTGCTATTGAAAGGTCGTGTAAACAGTAAAAGACTTCAGTATTATTAGCCTTTCTCTTATATATCAATTAAGTTAATTGCTGGCTCTTTAAATGTCATCACTTTATTTGTGAGGCTTGTTTAAAGGGGGCCCCAATATCCCATTTTTGTGTTGGTATTCGTTGCCTAGGACGTTATTGTTCATTTTCCCTCATCCTACAAATTTTACAAATTCAATATAATTTATTGTTTTGACAATTTTCTTGTAGAATGTAACTTTGTCACTTATTTTGTCAGAAAATGTAATAAAATGTTCATAGCTATCTTATATAAGTTATCATGCATTGAACCAACTAACATTATTATTTAGATAGTATCGAAAATCGTTGAACGGTAATGCGTCAGCCGCACCGTTCAACCATTTTCGACACTATCTAAATAATCATGCTATTTGGTTCAATGCATGATTACATTTTTGTGCGGTTATGCTAACCACAGTTTGCATTAAACTAGGAAAACGATAATTACAAAACTACATGATTCTAAAAATAAACACTATACCTACTGACAGCGTTACATGACAATACACAACCGAGTGATTTATTGATTTTTCAAGTTGTATAAAGATTTTACCAGCAAAATGACGTTTTCGAAATACGCTGAGCGGAAACCTTTGGAAATGAACGCAGATAAAACATTTCATATAATTTGCATGTTATTCCAAATATAGATGTTTTCGTATTTTAATTTTCAGGCTGAAATTACTGTTACATTACGTAGAAGTAAACTATGTTTAATGTCGATGTGTTTATTTTTCTATGCTTACTGCATGTTTGTTAATGTAAAACACTACATTATCACGATTATTGATTTTCTTGTTGTGTATGGCGGACATGGTTATTTAGCAGGTGGTTAATCAGCCAATAGAATCCAAGTTTACATCTGCATAACCGCACAATTTACTTTGTTAGTTAAATGTAGTAATATCAAGGACGTAGTAAAATATAGTAATATCAAGGACGTATAAATATAACTATTCTCAATAAATACGTCCTTGGTATTTAAATATGTAGCTTCGTCTTGTACTCTGTCAGTCAATGTCAGTATAATGTTAACTGTATAAATTTTAAAATCATTTCTGACTTTTACATTGTCTGTAAATCGCAATGATGTGTAACTTTGTCTCTTTGCAGATTCCAAGGGAAACAATTTTTTAATAGATGAAAATATAGACGAATTCCTACAGGTATAAATTTAAAGATCTTTGTAGGGCGCCGGTTCTATTGCTTTAACATAGTCTGATCATTTTAAATAGTGATACACAAAAGGAAAGGGAGTAAATACACAAGAGACAAAGTCGCCTGGAGATGTATTAGATGTCAATTGTTTCTTTTTATTGTGTGTTTATATGTGCTTTCAACCCTTACAGGTACAAATGTGCATTTCTAAATAAAGATATATATTATTAACTTGCCCCTCTATAAAAGGCTTTCGTACATAAGTCATTGCTAGGGGTTCAGGGGTTTGAACTCCTTTTTTTTCTTGATGTAAATGTTTAAATTTTGTTCAAAATTTAGGTTTTGCCTAAATTGCCTTCTTATGGAAAAATTATGCCCCCTTTAGCAGAAAGCCTGGATCCGCCAATAAAAACCGTAAAAAAAAATTACCTGAATTTTAGTGTGGACATCGCTTGGTCACACACCAACAAGGGTTATAGCTGTTTAATTATACCAAATATTTACAATGTTTCTCGACAACAGAAGGTTTTTGTCAGCAATAATGTGTGTACAAATGTAATTTGTATACTCAAAAAAAAAAAAAAAAAACAACAACAAATGATATAACAATAAAAAAACAATTTTTGGGCACTTAAAGTGTACTTGATGGGTAAGCACGATTTGTACTTTTTGAAACATTGATTTATGGATGTCCGTCAGCTTAAAATCAACCATGAGCAGTATTCAAATTTTAGGTAATATTTCTGTTTTATTTTATTTATTTTGTAACTGTAGAAGATACACCAATTTTTAAAATGGTCGCCAACTTCCACTGCCGCACAGGAACTCTTTGAAGTACATCATACATTTTATGAAGTATTGAAGGAAAAGGCTGGTGCTGGAAATCAAGGTTAGTGGTTAAAAGTCTTCACATGTCCGATCCACTCAATCGTTACAGCACACTCCTCTTCTACTGCTACACATGCCAATATGCACGTGCCCCGTTCTCTTAAACAATACAGATCAATACAGTACACTTCTCAACTACTGCTAACCATGTCCATATTTACGTGTTTAGTTCTCTCTTGAAAAGGTTACAGTACACTTCTTCACTACTGCTAAGAATTTCCATATTCATATGTTTAGTTCTCTCAAACGTTACAACACACTTTTCCACTACTGCTAAGCATGTCCATATTCACGTGTTCAGTTCTCCCAAACGTTACCATACACTTCTCCACTAAATATGTCCATATTCACGTGTTAAGTTCTCTCAAAAGTTACAGTACACTTCTCAACTACTGCGAAGCATGTCCATATTCAGGTATATTTCTTTCAAATATTACATAACATTTCTCAACAGCTACTAAACATTTCCATATTCACGTGTCCGATTCTCTGAGTCTTCTAAGTCTTCTCTACTTTGCAGTAAACATGTCCGTATTACAGAAGAAACAGGTAGGAGCAACTGAAGAACTCACATTACCAAATGAACATAATGTATTTTCTGTATTCACTAGTTCGATATTTCTGTTGGTGGACTGTCATTCCATGAGGGCATCGCTGATTGAGATGTGCAGTTTTTTATTTGAATGTCGAATATTTGAAATTTTATAATGCATAAGCATGTACTTTGTAGTATTATCATGTTTAAGCCGAGAATAACGTTACTCATGTTACTCTTAGCTGATTTAAGTTTAATGTTACTCTAAGCTGATTTTAGTCTAACTCTTAGCTAATTTTAGTGTTACTCTTAGCTGATATTAGTGTAACTCTTAACTGATTTAATGTTACTCTTTGCTGATTTAAGTGTAAATCTAAGCTGATTTTAGTGTTACTCTTAGTTGATTTCGGTGTTGCTCTAAGTTGATTTTAGTGTAACCCTTAGCTGATTTTAGTGTTACTTCTAGCTGATTTTAATGTTACTCTTAGCTGTTTTAAGAATAACTCTTATGGCTAATTTAAGTGCTACTTTAGCTAATTTAAGTGTTACTAATAGCTAATTTTAGTATAACATGTACTGATGGCTTAGCTGATTTACGTGTTACTCAAAAGCTGATTTGAGTGTTGGTATCAGTAGTTTTCAGTGTTACTTTCAGCTGATTTTAGTATTAGTCTCAGTCGATATTAGCTTTTCTCTTAACAAATGCGTTCCTCTTACATCAATTCAATTCAATTTTTGCTCTCGGGTGATGTCATAGTTACTCTTAGCTGATTTAAGTGCTACTCTAAGCTGTTTTTAGTATATAAGTATCAGTCAAGTTTAGTGTTACTCTTATCTGATGTGTTACCTTACTTCAGTTTTTCTCATAGCTGATTCAAGTGTTACTCTTTGATGATTATGTATTGATCTTTGCTGATGTAAGTGTTACTTTTTGCTAATTTTAATGTTAACCTTTGCTGATTCAAGTGTAACTCTTGGCTGACTGAAATGTAACTCTTGGCTGTTTTAATTGTTATACTCTTATCTGATTTTAGCATTACATGTGTTCTTAGCTTAACTGATTTTAGTTTTACTATTAGCTGATTCTAATGTTACTCTTAGCGTTAATTGTTATTCTCAGCTGATTTTAGTGCTATTCTTAGCTAATAATTAAGTAATCATAGTTTTATTTTAGTATTATATGTACTCTTAGCATAGCTGACTTAAGTGTTACTCTAAGCTGATATAAGTGTAAACATTAGTTGGTTTTACTTATACATTTACTCTTAGCTTAGTGATTTTAGTACTACTCGTAGCTTAGTCGATTTACTCTTAGCTTAACTTATTTTAGGGTTACTCGTAGCTTAGCCCATTTACTCTTAGCTTAGCTGATATTTGTATTTCTCGTAGCTTAGCCCATTTACTCTTAGCTTAGCTGATTTTAGTGTTACTCTTAGCTAATAATAGTATACTTTTGAAGCATTTCGTGTAATTAATTCCTGTGTCAGGTCTTGCACATCCTACGTGTGTGTATTGACTTTGCCTATGCGAAAGAGCCAAGAATTATCGAAAATATCAATTCTACTACTGCTAAACGTGCTAAACGTGCTAAATTATTAATGGTAAGTAACACAAGCTAGACGCATAAAAAGTTGTATTTAAAGTATTATTTCTATTTTTTACTCGTCTAGCCTCTGTGGTATCAGTAAATGAGTGTAGAGATGATTAATCGAATAGAAGCCTCTATCAAAAAATAATCTCTCTTATTAATCATGATGTTTTTCAGATAAAGTTACGTTAGCGGAATGGATATCACTATGGGAGACGATATTACCCGGATGTATGGGAATGCATAACTGTCCAGTATGGATTCGACTGTTACCTAGGTCTTTGTTTAGAATAATAGATAGAAAAGGTAAGTATAACGGGTGGTTCTGAAGGCATCAATTCTAACCAACACCAAAGGGTCTAAGTCTCATGTCTTTATTACAGCTCAATAATATAAATATAAACCCTGTAATATAAGTAACATTGTATAAATATATTGCACAATTTCTCAAACAGCAATATGTAACTATCACAAGCTATTTCTCAAAAATACAAAGTTGTTCATAATAAAATAACTATACAAAAATAGTGTGTATTTCACTGTATTTTGTTCATTTGAAAATATCATGATTACTTTAATATTAAAATCACAACAATAATTTAGATTGATCTCATTATATTGAAAACAAGCATAGTTTAACATCATTATGGTGTACAATGAATGTGTATGCAAAAATAATCTTCAGTGACTCAAACCACAATCAATCAATAATCTGATTATATAAACATTTACAAATATACAAAAAACCTGATAACATACCCGTTTGTGGAGCGAGGTAAGAGCTGTCGTACTGATTTCAACAATGGCTTTCCATAAAAAGTACACAATATGGTTATCAACTATGGCTTTCTATAATCACAACTACAGCCAGTTACAATAAGTTATCAATCATACACAGTAGTTTCCCAGGAACACCCCCCCTCTGCAAAAAATGACGTCCTCGTCATTTTCACAGAGCCAAAACTAGACTGTATCACAATGTACCATGGTTACCTAAAATTAAATCCAATAATGCTGTTGAGGCTCTAGCCTTGGCCTCGCCATCACACACGCATGTCAAAAGTGTTGACCGCAAGAACTCTGCCCTATCTTTCCAGTCTGCCCTCTGTATCTGTGCTGACCTTACATATGCCTCAAGATACTAAGTTGGTCTTGAAGTTCTCCCAGATCTCCGAGGTTGGTGAATTGGTTCTTCGTCGATATCATCTTCACTCAAATTATTTGGTTCATCTTGCTCAACAGCAGATGTAATAGCTTCAGCTTCAGGTTGACCTTCAGCAACAGTTGTGTCAGGGTCCTGTTCTTCTGCTTCTCCAGAAGGAAGGGCATCCCCTTCATTGTCCTGTTCTTCATTATTATCTTCAGCAATGACTGATATATCAACAGCTTCTGATGAGAAGCTCATATCGATCTGTGCCGAAGTATACATGTAATATTCTGGTTCCGAATCAGTACTGTCATTGTCATCTGTGGATATGTCAATTGACTTTATTCGTTCTCTCGGAGCTGGTACAGGTCTTGCTCTAGGCTTAGGAACTGGAACGGGTTCTTTATTTCTAGGTTTAGGAATTGATCTCTTATTGAATGTTGATACATGACAATCGGAAACAGTAAGTTCCGATGCAGATTTCGCCTCTTGCCGACTCCAGATTCCTTGATGACATCATACGTAGGTATATCTGGATTCTCCTTATGTTGCACGATATACGGTTTTTCCTCCCATTTATCTGCGATCTTGTGTTTGCCGTCATATGCTACGATCCGAACAAGCACACGATCTCCTGGCTGTAATACTGCAGCTCGGGATTTCTCATCATATAACTTCATTTTGTCTTTTGATATTTTAGCTGCTGATATTGCCTTCTCATATGACTTCAAGCGACCCCGAACCTTTTCCACATACTTCGTAAATGTTGTTTTCTTGCTGTTCAGATCAATGCCAAATGCTAGATCAATCGGCATCCTTGGCTCCCTTCCAAACATAAGGAAAAATGGTGTTTGCTGTGTGGTCTCGTGCTTCATGCAGTTGTAGGAATGTACTAAGGTTCCAACATGACTTTTCCAATCTGCTTTCTGTGATGGTTCCAATGTACCTAACATATTCAATAAGGTCCTATTGAAACGTTCGCATTGGTCATTTCCCATAAGATGATATGGTGTTGTTCTGCTTTTCTTCATACCAGTGAGCACGCAAAGTTCCTTCATCTTCCTACTCATGAAGTTTTCACCCTGGTCTGAATGTATCCTATTCGGAAATCCATATGGCATATTAAGCTATTATAAAAAGCATCTGCTGTAGTTTTCGCTAGTTGATTTCTGATTGGAACAGCAATTGCAAATCTTAAGACGTGGTCTGTCATAACAAGGATGTTTTGGTATCATCCTTTCGATGTTTCTAAAGAAAGATAGTCCATACAGACCAATTCCAGTGGTTGCGATGTTCTAATGCTGACTAATGGAGCTTTATCACTGGTGAGTAACACACGCTAGACTTGGTATCTTTCTATGGAGACAAGTGTCACAACTCTTGATCCAATTCTCAACATCTGCAGTCATTCCGTGCCAATAGAAACGGCTCTTCAGTAGCGTTAACGTCCGTTCCCGTCCGGGTGACCCATCTTGTCATGAACAGAACGCAAGACAGTGGCAATCAGTGATGATGGTAGTATCAGCTGAAATAGATGTTGGTCGTCTCCATCGTCCTTATCTAGTTTTATTCTCCTTGTCAAAACACCATCCTTGATCTGAAGCTTATCATAATTCCTCAGCATTGCAGTATGGGCTCTCCCTGGTGGTTTATAGACTAAGCTGGTTTCCTCCACTTTTCCACATAATAAATCCATGTGCTGACCAACTCATCCTTTTGCTGTTCTCATTGAACATCAATATTCCCTTTGAGTTCTTCTGAATCCAAAACATCATCGGGTATTTCTGTTGTCATATTGATAGTCTCAATATAAGGCATGCTGATGACATTACAAGCGGCTTCTACAGATTCTGTTGAAATCAAGCGATGTCGCTCGTTATCCTTGGTGATTCCTGGTAACCTCGACATGGCGCGTCAGCTTTACTCTTCCCAGGTCTATACTGTATGTCAAAATGGTATGGAGCTAGTGCTGCTATCTATCTATCACTACAGGAATCGAGTTTTGCTGGAGTTAGCACATATGTAAGGGGATTATTGTCCGTGATTACAGTAAATGTATGTACAGTATGTAGATAGTCTGAAAACTTTTCTGTCACAGCCCCTTTAGTTGGATAGTTGGATAGTTGGACTCTGCTTTTGTCAACCCTCAACTTGCATATAAAATCACCCTCTGCTTTCCATCCTGATTCTGGTATAATACAGCTCTTAATCCATGTGAACTAGCATCTGTGTGAAGCTCAAATGGACGGTCGAAGACAGGATATGCGAGTATCGGTGGTTATAAAAGCTTGTCTTTAAGGGTTTCAGATGCAAGCTTGTGTCTACTCTCCCATTCCCAATTCGATGGTGGCTTCGGTTTCACACCATTTCTTTTCCTCTTGGCTTTCCCTACAGGCATCTGGTCGCTTAAAAGGTTTTGCAATCTTCGAAAAATCCTTTATGAATTTCCTGTAGTATCCAGTGAAGCCCAGGAATGGTCTTTCTTCATCGGGTGTTGTTGGAGTTGGCCAATTCTTCACTTTGTCGAGTCTAGCTGGGTCTGGTTCTATGCCCTTCTCGGACACAATATGTCCAATGTACTTGACATTTTCCTTTAATAGACTGCATTTCTGTGGTGACAATTTGAATCCCTCTTCCCGAAGACATTGGAAGACCCTTTGAAGTCTGTCTAATTGCTCTTCATATGTACTGGAAAATATGATGATATCATCCAGGTATATGAGACATATGTTCATATTTAGGTCACTTAAGATATCCTCCACCACTCGCTGATATGTTGTCGGTGAACTGGCTAAACCAAAAGGCATCCTTTTAAATTCGTAAAGCCTAGTGGTCCGACAGTGAAGGCTGTACGTTCCTTATGACTTTCTCCAATATCTATCTGTTGGTAACCATTCTTCGTGTCGATTACGGAGAAGTACTTATTACCACCCAGTGAATCTTCGTAGAAGTTCTTCAATCCTAGGAAGGGCATAACTATCTTTGATTGATCGCCTATTTAACTGTCTGAAATCAATGCACATCCTGATCTTGCCATCCTTTTCCCGACAAAGTACTACATTAGATGACCAAGGTGATCTCGATTTCCTGATAACTCCTGCTGATAAAAGTCCTTTGAGGTGGTCATTGATGGCGGAATCCGTCTGTGACGTTGTTTAAATTGGGTGTTGTCAAATAAATCAATGCGATGTTTGATTGCAGTTGCATGTCATATGTCCGAATCTCCAGTTGAAAAGATATCTTTAAAAGATTCCATAAAGTGTCGTACTTCCTGTTGTTGTTCTGGGTTCAAACGATCTTTGGAAATTTTGAATTGATCCAATAAGAAAAAAAGTTGGTATAAACAGGTGATGTTGATATCGGATGGTACACAATATTCACCGGTTGAATTTCGCAAATTGTCGATCGTGGTTCTAATACAACTGTTCGTGTTGATACGTTGTAAATTTGAACTGGTATTCGATCAGTGTGCTTGTACGAGTAGCATATGACGTCTCGTGTAATGTCTAAATCACCTGGAATTGCTGATGATGGTGTTTGCATAAGTATTGTGGTTATTGGTACTGATGGTATTTCCTGATCCAGATAACCGTCAGTGATGATACTGCTGTAAGCCGTGATAATCCTTCGACTAGTCTCTGCATTTCTCCATAAGGATAGGCGGTTTCCATGTTTATCCAATTCCCTTTCCCTAAAAACTATGCCTCTATATTCCAAATACCATGGTGTCTGTAAACGAGCTATTTGTAGAAATTTCAATCCAAATTGCTGTTTTGAAGAATTAAGTAGCTCGGTAAGGATGTTTGTTCCAATCAAAACAGGTACTGATGCATGATATTTACTTGTTGGTACATCTAGGAATATGCAACTATCCAGTGATCTTGTGATGTTGATTGGAACAGCAAGTGTTGTGTCAACGTATCCAAAATATGGCATCTGTTGACCATCTGCACATTCGATCTCGAGAAAATGTTGCAATGGTTGTATTGGTTGATCTAACAGGAAATTTTGTAAAACTCTTCACTGATCGTAGAAACAGTCGACCCTGTATTCAGTAGTGCTAATGTGTTGTGGTTATTGATGGTTAATTTCATTTCATTTGCACTTCCAACTAATCTAGGTACTTCTGTTTGCATCACCTGATTTAGCTGTTTTCTTGATACACCAACTGCGGCTTTTGTGAGTAAGCTTTGTTTGTCGTAGTATCTATAATTCTTTGAGTGATCCAATCTCACATGACACTCCACTGCTATGTGTCCCAATTGATTGCATCTCCAACACCTGATATTGTGATGTCTACTTAATGGTGGTGGTAACTGTTCCTGAAGCCTTTCTGTGTAATCATCTAGTTCAGGGGGTTTCTCGTATGCTTTGTGTTTCTTTCTCTTTTTCTTATTAAAGAAAGTTAAGTTGACAAGTACAATCTACTTATCTGATGTTTCAAATTCTGGTGGTAATGCTTGATTATGTTCCAATTCTATTTGTCGTATGGCTATCATCAAGTCGTTGAAAGTTGTTTTAATATCGAACACATAAACACTTATTCTTTTGATGTTGGGCAGTGGACCATGCCAAAATGCAGATCTTAAAGTTGCATCATACTCGTCGATTTCGATCTTTCTTCTTGATGTAATGGCACGATTAAGTAATTCTTCCAGACGTAGACCCCAAGATTTGACATCTTCACTTTCGCCTTGTTTCGCAGTATAAAATTCAGCCAATATATTGCACTGGTCAAACCACCTGGTATTTCCAAAACTCAATTCTAATATAAGTCTCTTCTTCCGCTTTGGAAACAAAGCTATGTTCTAATTCCAACAGTATTTTTTAACACATGCGTATATTTTTTTTTACCAAAGGACATTCGTAAAGTACAATTTCACAATTCATTCACTCAATGTTCATTTTATTTTGTGTAAATACAGTTTTTAAATAATGAATCGCCCAAACATCCACATCAAATAATGACAATAACAGATATTTACAACAGTTACTAAATTTAAGACTCGGAACTGAAATTGACATAACCGTAACCTGGCAACGAAAGTGTTGTTGTTATGAAATCTTATCTAAGTTGCAAATCATGCTCTACGATTTAAATATAATTTTTAAAATTTTTAATGTTAATTAGGTTATAAATATGAGTTTTATTCATTTTCTTTTCCTTTTTTGGGCTTAAAAAATAACATAACTAAACAGTCATATAGATCAGAAATACAAACAGTTCACTCTTATACCCGCTTCGATTTTAGAATATGTTTTATAACAGATTAGTTGTTCTTATTCATAAGCTTATGAGCCACTTGTATTAATAAAACAACGAATATAGATTTCTCTATGTCCATTTATGTGTGTTTATATGCGGTTTTCCGACATATTTCAACTCTTGTGCAAAACCCAATATCGCTCTCTAAGAGCTGCTTCGAATGTTCAAAACTCTTGTTAAATATATTAGAATCGAAATATATTATTGCAATTGGGTTCTATGCGAATTAGAACATGGTCAGACCTTATATTTGTCTTCATTTTATACCTCGCTATCGCTCGGTATAAAATTTTGACAAATATAATGATGGGATCCACTTTTCGGCTTAACTCTCATTGCCTTGAAGACATACACAAGCTGATCGACCTCTTCAGGAGTAACTGTACATCTTGGCTAGCCATGATTAAATAAATAATCTACAAATTAGATGTTACAACAAAAATATCTACAGAATAAAAGAAACACCTACAAAATCACAAATATTGCTGTAAGAAAAACAAATTTTTCTGAAATAATATAGAAATTTCAAATCTAAAATAAACAAAAATTGTCTACAAGGAAAAAAGAAATATCTGAAATGAAAGAGTTATTGTTCCTACAAAAGAAATGAAAAAGCTACAAGAAAAACAAAATTTTCTACAAAAGAAATAAATTTTTTGAAAACTGAAGAAAATATTCTGTAATACAAAAGAAAATAATCTGAAATAAAGAAATTCCTGTAAGAGATTTACATTAATGCTGCAAAAAGAGAAAAAACAATTTCTACAAGAGAAAGAAATTTTAATCTGAGGGTCTAGGGTTCGAGTCCCTACGTGGCCGCCAAATATAACGGGTGGTTCTGAAGGCATAACCAACAACGAAGGGTCTAAGTCTCATGTCTTTATTACAGCCCAATAATATAAATATAAACCCTGTAGTATAAAGAACATTTATAAATATATTGCTCAATTTCTCAAACAGCAATATGTGACTTACTATCACAAGCTTTTTCTCAAAAATACAATGTTGTTCATAATAAGATAACTATACAAAAATACAGTGTGTATTTCAATGTATTTTGTTCATGTGAAAATAACATGATTACTTTAATATTAAAATCACAACAATAATTTAGATTGATCTCATTATATTGAAAACAATGCATAGTTTAACATCATTATGATGTACAATGAATGTGTATGCAAAGCAATATAATCTTCAGTGACTCAAACCACAATCAATCAATCAATCAATCATCTGATTATATAAACATTAAAAATATACAAAAACCTAATAACATACCCGCTTATGGAGCGAGGTAGGAGCTGTCGTACTGATATCAACAATGGCCTTCCATAAAAAGTACACAATATGGTTGTCAACAATGGCTTTCTATAATCACAACTATGGCCATTTACA
>MJUU01034182.1:0-18704 GCA_002080025.1 Modiolus philippinarum
CGTATTTAGACGTTTTCTGTCTCTACAGTGCAAATAAAATCTAAACGTTTGGAAGACCATCAACTGAAAGATGTTTAAAAAGTGATAGAGAACAATTAACCAATATGATCAAACTGTAAAGCCAAAATCAGCTAAGGACAGAGCTATCCGCCGCCGTGCGCGGTCCCGGCTTATGAATAGGCCCGCAACATCCTCTGAGCTTGGAGTATGAGTCTTCCTAACAGAGGACCCCGAGGGAACCCCGGGATATAGAAATAGGACCTAGTATCTCCGGCTTGCGGGGTGTGACCCCTCCTAAACGGGGGCTGACCCCGAGGGTCCCGGGATATAGAAATAGGACCCATTCCGTGGTTGTGCGGGATTAATAAATACACAACCCATCTTTCGGATGGGATGTAAACTCAGGTCCACGTGTTGGAAGAAATGCCACGCTTCCTGCACGTTAAAGAACCCTTGTAGCAAGCTTTTTTGAGTGGTCCGTAGGTGATCGGCTACAAGGCTAAATTCTCCGCCCTTTTCGATTTCACCCTACTTTTCCAGTGGCAATCAGAATTTTCCCATCCCATGGCCCTTTCCATACCCCAAAGTGACTATTTATTAACAAACTTGTTCTCGTCTTGATATAGCTGAAATATTGCTGAGTAGACGTTAAACAATATTCAATCAATCAATCAGAGCTATCCGTGAGAGATATTCCTTTAATTTTCAAACAATTTTTTTTTTTAAATTAGGTATTGCAATCAGCACCAAAGTACTGACGCTTCGAAGTTGTATAAAATATCGTATATCATGTTAAAGTAAAAATTAGGTAGTAAACGCTAAAACTATATAAAATATGTTACTTGTTAAACATGTCTTATATATCTATTATCATATAGGTTATTACCTAAACTTATCCAAGTCCTTTTCTAACTATTTATTACGTATTCTTTACTTGGAAATGAGCTCTTCTTTAAGTGATGTTATAGATCCGACAAATTATTAAACAAATATTGTATTTTATCTACGATACATTTCCAAACATTTCTGATGACGTTACTTTCATCTTCTTTGAAACACTGAGGTTTTCTCTTATTTCTACTATGCACTTAGCCTTTGCAACATAACATAATTTGTTTCCATTGATTTATCCACTTTTTTACCTTTTTGGGGCCATTTAGGGCTTGCTATATGATGTGAGGTTCCTCACTGTGTTGAAGACCGTACGGTGACCCTAGATGCTTTGTTTTGGGTCGTTTTAAACCTGGATATGGGATGTTGTCTCCTTGACATTTACCCCATTTCCTTTCTTTTTCATATCTATCCTTAATATTGCATTGGGATTGACTTCCCTAAACATATTCCTTGTAATGCAAGTTCGTGTGCTTTCCCACGATTTATCTAGCATAATTATGTCTCCCCCTCTTAAGGGGGGACGTATTGTTTTTGTCTTTTCCGTCTGTCATCCGTCCGTCCGTCAGATCGTCCGTCCGTCACAAAGTTTGTGGACGCCAATTCTCCTACATCTTTCATCGGATTTTAACCAAACTTCGCAGGATTGTTGACCATTATGCCTAGTTGTGCATATCATATCGCCGGATCGATCGGCTAATTTTTACTGGAGTTATGCCCCTTTTTGACTTAGAATTTTGCGAAATTTAGTTTGTGAACGCCAATTCTCCTACATCTTTCATCGGATTTTAACCAAACTTCACAGGATTGTTGACCATCATGCCTAGTTGTGCAATTCGTCTCACCGGATCGATTGGCTAATTTTTAATGGAGTTATGCCCCTTTTTGACTTAGAATTTTGCGAAATTAAGTTTGTGGACGCTAATTCTCCTACATCTTTGATCCAATTTCAACCAAACTTCACACGATTGTTGACCATCATGCCTAGTTGTGCATATTGTCTCGCCGGATTGATTGGCTAATTTTTGTTGGAGTTATGCCCCTTTTTGACTAAGAATTTTGTGAAATTTAGTTTGTGGACGCCAATTCTCCTACATCTTTGATCCGATTTCAACCAAACTTCTCGGGATTGTTGTCCATCATGCCTAGTTGTGCATATCGTCTCGTCGGATTGATCCGCTAATTTTTGCTGGAGTTATGCCCCTTTTTGACTTAGAATTTTGTGAAATTTAGTTTGTGGACGCCAATTCTCGTAGATCTTTGATACGATTTCAACCAAACTTCACAGGATTGTTGACCATCATGCGTTGTTGTGCATAACGTCTCGCCGGATTGGTCGGCTAATTTTTGCTGGAGTTATGCCCCTTTTTGACTTAGAATTTTGCGAAATTTAGTTTGTGGACGCCGATTCTCCTACATCTTTGATCCGATTTCAACCAAACTTCACAGGATTGTTGACAATCATGCTTTAGTTGTGCATTTTGTCTAACTGGAATGAATGGCCACCTGGTGGCAACATAAACTTACTTGTGTTCTATCACTGAAAGAACATTACGTACGGGGGGGGGGACATTAGTTTTTGTATCAAAAACACACTTCTAGTTGATTTTTTTTTTCAACCTTTACTACAAATGTTTTTAATGAGAAACAATTACATGCCACAATCAACAAAGGAAATGCACATGAGAAAAAATAAAATGACAAAAAAAAAAAAACAAACGTAGACGACGATAGGAACTCGGGATAGCCGGACTTTGCACCGACATTAGCAAAATCTAGCGGTTGGGTTAAACCGGTTTATGGGTACCCAAACCTCCCCTTTTCTCTATCCGGTTACCCTATGGTATAATAAACGTACAAATAAAACCCAATACAGGTAGACCACTAACTCCAAGACCACAATCTTGAGAAAGAAAGAATAAGACAAAACGTAATTTAGAAAGAATGGTCGAGGAGTGTTCGCCGCTAAACTGCCGGCTAGCTAAAGAAGCCTAGTCTGCTGGTTAAGCACTGAAGACGCCTAGTCTACTGGTTAAGCACTATGGAATAAAAATCAAACTCAAAACTCCCCGAGGGGTTTGGTAAAGAATCATCGAAGATTTCAGTAAACATCGGCAGTATCAGTGAGTGGCCAGTATACACGCAATATCTTCAGGTCATTGGATCCAAAACCAATTTAACGGAATCATGAAGAATATACTGTTAATATCCCTCATTACGTAAAGAATGTAAGTTATGTCACACTTTTTTTGGATTTCTTTTCAGTTTTTGACATTTTAAACAACATTTCCATAAAAACGAAGGTGAGAAATGCCAATTAATTCCGAACATTTTGAAAAAAAAAACAATAAAAAAAGATTGAACTTCTAATCTTAAATGGAATCAAATTTTTAAATAAATAACTATAAAAACGATTAAGAGTCTCTATATTTTTTTTAAAGTGTTCATTAAAATTGGCACCTTCATATAACAGCATTGTTATTATAAACGTTAAAGCTTAAAGGACTTATATAGCACCATGGCAAAAACCTTTTTCAATTACCGCAATGAAAGGGGACGTTTGGCGCGCCGAAATCCTGGTTTAATCAACCATTACTTTTGAAATGTCTGTACCAGACAATTGCGGTCGACATTTTTGTCAGGTGGTATCCACCTGATTTGTCTTTTTTTCTCGTGGACTTTTGCTTTTGATAACACTGTTCGGTAATTTGTTAATGCACCCCACAACCTCAAACCCCCCACCCCCATTTTTTATTTCTTATTGATTTTCCAAAAACAAAAAACAAAGAAAGAGTTATTTTTTTCACTTGGACGTTCTGTCCAAGAATATTGGAAATTAAGAAATTGCATCTTGGAAATTACTTTATCAAATATGTTTATATATATATATATATTGTTGTTAAATCGTTACTTCTGGTTTTTGTTGGCAAAAATATTGATCATCTCCTAAATGCTTTACACCATAACTAAATTTAAACAATTTTTCATATTGGCAGTATTTTGCATTGCACAATATCATTTTCTTCTTTCATAATTGATGATGTTGTTATACCAAATCTGTTGAGAAGTATTTCAATTAAAGTTTCATATGTAAGAAGGCTTGATATCATAGTCAACGGAAATTATGTCCTTAGCTAGCTGTCAGTAACTGCGAGCATTTGTCCGGACAGTACCTGTGTGTATTTTCTTCATGTTTTATTTACTTCATTGTAAGGGTACTCGTCTTGATAAGTTGGACTTTTTTTCTAGTTTGATTTTTACTGTGAGTCTTTTTGTGTATTTATTTTTAGCCATTCACCACACATAGGGGAGGGTTTGGATCCAAGAGAACGAGTTTAACCCCACCGCAATTTTTGCGCTTGTCCCAAGTCAGGAATATGTTGGTGATTGACTTTTCCGTGTCTTCTTATAAAATTTTAGTTTCTTGATATTTGGTTTATTGAATGTTTTTTTTCCATTGATTAATCCACTTTTTTACCTTTTGGGGGCCATTTAGGGCTTGCTATATGGTGTGAGGTTCCTCACTGTGTTGAAGACCGTACGGTGACCCGAAGATGCTTTGTTTTGGGTCGTTTTAACCTTGATATGGGATGTTGTCTCCTTGACATTTACCCCATTTCCTTTCTTTTTCATAGAGATAGATCTACTTGCATATATAAATAAATTCTGTCAGTTTAATTGATGTTTGTTGACAATCCCGCACCCATGACCAAGAAAGACATGGATGTAGCATTGCTCGACAATTAGCAAAGAATTCCGGTTAACCGTCTTGAACTTACTATGAGGTATGAGCAAAGCTCATTGTTGAAGTCCTCATGGTGACTTCAAGATGAAGAACAACAATAAAAGCGTTGTTCCTTTGCTTGTTTTTTACCATGTATTTGTAGAGACTTTGTCTCATGTGCACTTACTCCATATCCTTTTATTCACCATTTACGACTGGAGTTTGTCTCTCCTGCAGTGTTATGTCCGTAAAAAGATTCCCCGTGCGAGAGATGTATGCTCTCTATATTTTTCAGTTATAGTGTACTTGTGCGTGAGAGAATTTCTCATATGGATCTACTATTGATACTTTCAAATTTTGGCATTTATTTTATTAATTTCGAAATGTAATCCATACCACCTGTTTTAAGTGCCCACATCTCACTATTTTATAACGCCAAGTTTTCTTACATTCGACTTGATGAGTGCCCTGTGTTTGTCTCTATGTTGTAGTTGTCCACTAGCTTAAGACACTAGTGCTTATGTCGGGCAAAGGATGACAGTGGTTGTAAGAGCACTCTGCCAGTTTAATTGATGTTTGTTGACAATCCCGCACCCATGACCAAGAAAGATGTAGCATTGCTCGACAATTAGCAAAGAATTCCGCTTAAACCGGTGCTAGGGGCCGTCTTGAACTTACTATGAGGTATGAGCAAAGCTCATTGTTGAAGGCCTCATGGTGACTTCAAGATGAAGAACAACAATAAAAGCGTTGTTCCTTTGCTTGTTTTTTACCATGTAGTTGTAGAGACTTTCTCTCATGTGTATTTACTCCATATCCTTTTATTCACCATTTGCAACATATCATTTTAAAGTACCCGCCTTTAAAACTTTAATGAAATGATAGGAAACACGTTACCATTCGATGTTTAAAGTGTTTAATAATACTAAATTTTCTGTTTTACTTCCTTGGCAAATCCACCATTTCTATTGAAAACCTGTGCAAAGTCAGGGCTATTGCGATTGGCAATTATCTAGTGCTTTACACCTGCTTGTCTTTTTGGTTTTTTTATTTTGGCTTTAGACAATTCTGTTCGGTAATTTTGTTATTAAGTCTTCAAGACAAAGTTTGGGGAAACTTACTCAATTCTTATTATTCTCGTTCTTCTTCTCTTTCCGCCAATTTTTTGTACGACCATTATCTCGGCAGCTAATGTACATATCGTCACCAAACTTCAGAAGAACACGGATCCCTATTCCGAAAGGTGAAAACAGGTCTTTGAATTTTCAAAATAGGCCCGGTTGCCATGGAAACTGCAAAAAGGGTGGGAAAATATAAGTGCTCGGGATTGGATCAAATTTTACAGGAAGGTTGCTTTTAGCATTTTGAATTGGTTCATGGTCTCCAAGACTTCAATTGGCTTAGGACATGTGGAATTGGTCTATGGTCTCCAAGACTTCAAATTTGCACCCGTTGTCATGGAAACGGTAAAAAATTTGGAAAATGAAAGTGTTCGGAATTAGATGAAACTTTACAAGAAAATTGCTTAGGACATGGAAAATTGGTTTCTGGTATACAGGACACAAATTGGCACCCGTTTCAACGGAAACAGCAAAAAAGGCGGGAAAATGAAAGTACAAATGTATTCAGAATTGGTTGAAACTTTAAAGAATGGTTATCATAGATGTGGGAAATTGGCTTCTGGTGTCCAAAAGTTCGAAATGGAGGCCGATGCCCTGGAAACAGAAAAAAAGGCTGGAAAATTCAAAGTGCTCAGAATTGAATAAAACCCAACAGACAGATTGCATAGGTTGTGGGAAGCGATTTACAGCACTGATTTCTGATATGGGAGTTCGTTTGGAAGACTTTTGTATTAGCATTCTGATATAAATATAAATTTTTACCTTTATTTTACCTAAGCATTGAAGGCATTCCCAGCAAAAACATATTCACTGTTACCTTATCATTTGTCATTAGAAACCGTTGAAAGGAAATTGTAGAATTTAGGAACTTTTAAAATTATATTTCATAATTAAGAATTTCGCATCTTTTTATTATTAAATTTCTCTTGGAAGTACTACATAAATAATGAATGGATATGAAGTTAATATACATGAGAGAAACAATTCACGGTAGAACCAAGAAAATGAACAACGCTTTTATCAATATTTTTCATTTTGAAACAAAGGCAACACAATACCGAAGGAGCAAGGCAAGTGATGATCACAACAATCAAAGTCCAAAAACGTGGCAGAAAAACGACAAGATAATAGGGTCTGTAAGTCTCGTCATGTGACACCGATATTTCATGATAAAATTCAAATTCGAAAACGTTTCCCGCCAATATATGACGTTTTTGGATTATGACATTCAATTTTTTGTTTGGTACGTCATATATTGTCGTGAAATATGCAATTTCCGGGTACAAAAAATGTACCCGGAAGATTCGAAATATAGGGAGACTTACAGACCCTATAAAAAGAAGACAAAATAAGGACGTGAAACAACCACAAGGCACGTAAATAAAAAGACGACATAAAGAACTTAAGCACTCATAATGTGAACTCCCATAAAAACTGGGATTGACATCATGTGCTTATGAATGGTAAGCATATCCTGCTCCGCTAGAGCCAACCGTCAGACTATCAGTGAGTAAATTCAGGGTTGAGTCAAAACTGGTTACGTAAAATTTGTGAAGACGTGAAATCAATTTTCATTTAAGACACGGAGATGTTATATCTTTCAATGATGTTATGGTGACTGCCAAAGAATTCCTGGAGAGATGAAAGTAACAAAGGCTGAAAGAAATCCCTATTTTAGCAGCTTTAGAGACAGTGTTTTTGGTCAGTTAAAAAACACTGTATAAACTACATGCTCGACAGTACGAATTAACCGTGAAATGTAAATTCCATAGGCTAGAGAAGTAGGTATATTACTGCTCAGAAAGGCAAAGTTCACAACTGGGAAGTTAAAATCATCACTTTGTCCAAAAGCTTAGATTTTAAACGTCAATCTTCGTCAATGTATATTAAAAGTTCTAAGTATTAAACTGATGTAGTTGTATCAGTATTCTCTTGAATTTCAAGCTAATTCGGATAAATGTGTTGAACATATTGCTTGAATTTTGCATTATTAAGAGCAAGTACATCGTTTTCGCAGCGGAACCTGAATTTAAAGAACGGGGCTGATTTTTTTTCTGTGGTTACCTTTTTTAAAACTCGGCATCAAATAGGCCTAAAGAATGAGATCAATTAAAAATTTCGCACAGCTAGTTCCAATGGAAATCCCGTTTGCCTGTTGAAAAACGCGGCGTCCGCAATCGACAGAAATAACGTCTCAAAAATTCTGACATCTTGATTACGTCATTCTCAGTGTACTTCTTGTTCAACTCAGTGTGGACCTCAATTTTTTATTCAAGCCCACGAGGGCTTGCATCTATCTAAAACGATGTTTGTTGTCAGTAAGTGTAGAACACTTATTCGAATTAAAATTGAATTTTTAATAAATAGTCGCGAGACCTTTTTGAAAAGAACATTCCAATGTACGTTAATCAAATGTTATTAACTGATTAATCATGAACTATTTTTAACGGCGGATTTGCATGTATATCCACTCAGGTTGTATATCGGACGTCTCACTTCGGAACATAAGAAAATGGCATCTCAAACATGTTTTGTAAGAAATGTCTCAGCATCAATGGATGAATGTTTTGTTTTAATCTATGTTAACATCTTATTATTCGTTGTTTTACATGTATGTTCTGATCAAACCAAAATAAAAAAAAATACAAATTAAACCAAAAAAAATAATAAATATTTACATCGCATATTTTGAAACAACCCAAGAAAAGATGGGTGCCATACAGCTGGAACAAAACATCTATAAAGTGAGATTCGTTTGTATCATCTTCTCCAAAACTGTAAACAAAACTTGCATAACCATTTCATGCACATATATCACACATGCACGTCGATACTGATTTGCAGCAAACCGTCTATTGCATTATGCTTGGCCCCAATCCCTAATAAAATTATATGTAGACAGTGCTTCTTCAGCACCGAGTCCAAAAGTTGAAATTCTATTAACACCCTTTTAAAACTAAACGGATACTTTAGCGAAACTTGATCAAATGTTGAAAACTAGAAAGAACTTGGGAGAATGCCCCTGATTGATTGATTGATTGAATATTGTTTAACGTCTACTCAGCAATATTTCAGCTATATCAAGACGAGAACAAGTTTGTTGATAAATAATCACTTTGGGGTATGGAAAGGGCCATGGGACGGGAAATTCTGACTGCCACTGGAAAAGTAGGGTGAAATCGTCAAGGGCGGGGAATTTAGCCTTGTAGCCGATCACCTACGGACCACCCCAAAAAGAGCTTGCTACAAGGGTTCTTTAACGTGCAGGAAACGTGGCATTTCTCCCAACACGTGGACCTGAGTTTACATCCCATCCGAAAGATGGGTTGTGTATTTATTAATCCCGCACAACCACGGAATGGGTCCTATTTCTATATCCCGGGACCCTCGGGGTCAGCCTCCGTTTAGGAGGGGTCACACCCCGCAAGCCGGAGATACTGGGTCCTATTTCTATATCCCGGGGTTCCCTCGGGGTCCTCTGTTAGGATGGCTCCTACTCCAAGCTCAGAGGATGCTGCGGGCCTATTCTTCAGCCGGGACCGCGCACGGCGGGAATGCCCCTGAGACAATAACCCAACAGTAAGACAAAACAACTACAGTACCGGTTGTCCAGATTTCAACATGAAGAAAATTTAACGGACTGTTGCACGAGGGCAATAGGCAGAGGGTAACAGTTAGCTTTGAGTGTCTAACAAAATAGCTGTTGTCCGAGAAACTCAGTCTATAACTATTTGTTATAACTCCATGTTAATAGGACATTTTGGCTATAGCATAACTTCGGACTTTAACATTTCGGCAATATTTCTGTTCGGTCATATACTATATATTAAATGAAAACAGTGTATGTGCAGATATTTTTATTAATTAGACAATGCATGTTGGTGAACAATTACAATAGTTTTAATGATTCTTTTTATAGAAGTAATAATTATTTGTTCAATTTGAAAACAAAATAATAAATTTGTGATACGTTTTTTTAATAGGTTGTTTGATTGGTTCTTGGATATATTTGTTCCAGATTGGTTCCCAAATAAATTCTTTGAATTTGTATTGTGCAATCCTTTTAAAAAAATATATAACTGTTGTCAATTGTACATACCTCTTAATCTAATCCCAAGACTGAGCCTAAACTAAGGCAAACAGCAGTTTCTGCAACCGTTTAAGATTGATACTTGGTAATACTGACGGTTAACAAACATCCTATATCCATCGCTAGTCTCTAATGTTTTAGCTTAATTTATATCATTAATGTAAATAAGATTTCACAAGGAACATATTTATGTCATGGCCGAAACGTCCAGGTCCGTAATTGAACATTGCCGAAGTATTTTAAGGCCGAAACATCTCAAAATCGTAAACAGCAGATATAATGCGTAACCATGTGACGTTGTTGACCAATGGAAAACAGGACAGGGGCAACAGATCATCAGCGGTCAACAGATCAAAAACTGTTGAATGCTCAACAGTCTTTGCCGATGTCAATTTAAAACAAATCAAAACTTTTGAATGGTCAACAGTCTTTACTGACGTCAATTTAGAACTAACAATTAAAAACAGACGCAATGTTTATTTTTTTTCTTTTAAATGAATATATAGTAAAATATAATAAGAGGTATATCAATATCCCTAATCCAACAGAAAACCAAACAACCACAGTGTCTCCAGATTTCAAGATGCAGAAAATTTTCAAACAAAAAGCAACAAATCATGCCAGAAAAAGTGCTTGAACCAACCGTGCCCTCATCGTATTACACAACGTTTAGATGCAATCAAGCAACTGGAAAGATTGCACGGAAAAATTTAATAAGAAAGTATGACCTGTAAGTTTACTTTTCCGTTTTATTTTCGGGCTTGAACTCACTGACGACTTCGTCAGAACGAGCATGTGTATTTACCAAGCATTGCTTCTTCGGTATTCTACTGCCGTTGTTACAATTGTTTGTTATTATTTTTTTATCTATTATATTTATTTATTTATTTTAGTTTATTTTTTTTTTATTTTTTTTTATTTTTTTTTTTTTTTTTTTTTTTTTTTTTTTTTGTAAGCATAAGATTATAAAATGAAGAAGTGCACATATTAATAATTGAAAACTATTTAAACTTATCATAAGCATTCTGCATTTATTTTCAATTGAAATTTTGGACAACCTCTAAATTATTAATCACGAGGAGTGCTACAAGGGGTGCTATCAGACATAAGGTATATAACATACACCTTTTTGTAATCACCGTCTCGGAATTAAAAAGCGTTAAATTGGCTATGATAACTAGTAAACCTATTCCTTAATTATGCTTTCAATACTGCCGATTATAGAATAATTATAATATAAGAACTTACATTCTTACGTAAGCTAATATGCAAAAACAATAACGAATAGTATTATATACTGTAAACGTATTAATTTTCGTGGTTGCTAATTTTCGCGGTTTCTTGAACTGTGCCATATTTGGCGGTATCAATTTTCGCGGTTATAGGAAAATATTAGTACCTTTTAATTGTTTCTGAGATATTTGCGGGTACTAATTTTCGCGGTCCTTTGTCAACAGCGAAAATAGAGAAAATTAGTACACCGCGAAAATTACTACTTTTACAGCATATTATCATATTGTAGATACACTATATGGAGATATGAATTAAAATGAGTCTTTTAAATTGGCTTTGGAATCCAATGACCTGAAGATGTCAAAGGTATACTTATCTGTCAATGATACTGCCGATGTATGCTGAAAACCATGATGATTCTTTACTAAACCCTCCGTGAAGCTTTCAATTTAATTTTTCTTCCGTAGTGCGGCCGTGTTTTAAAAGCGCAATAGGCTCCTTGTGCTAGCTGACTATTTAGCAGCAAGCACTCCTTGACCCATTTTTCTAAATAACGTTTCATCTTTGATTTTCCTTTTCAAGGTGGTTTTAGGGCTAGTGCTCTATCTAATTATTTATTTGCTCTAATTATTGTGAAGGGAAAACGACATATAGAAAGGAGGTTAGGGTACCCATAAACCTGTTTGCCTTAGCGTTATCTTTTGCTAGTGTCGGCATTAAGTCCGGCTATCTCGAGTTCCTATCGTTGCCTGCGTTTGTATCTCGGTTTTTATTGGTGTTTTTGTTGTACATTTTTCTGGTGAATTGTGGCGTATGATGTAATTTACGACAATTGTAGGTGTTTTCTGTTATCTGATGTTCATTAATGTACTATATTCACCGTATAAATCGACGTCTCTGGCCGTTTTTCTGTGTGGTAAAGTATAAGAAGGCTTCGTGAATTAAAACAAATGTTTGTTGTGTTAGGTATGTGAAAGAAAAAAAGAAGCGCTGGTTCATAATCTGTCCAATTTAATTACTCACTATTTTTTCTACAACAATAAAGTTGTTTAACATATTTCTCTCGTTATCTCCTCGATGCTGGACCAATGACACTGCTGGTGGACTGTTAGTCCCCGAAGGTATTCATCAACCCAATAGCCAGTTTTTCGGTGCTGGGCCGAAAACTGATTTTTATTTTAAAACTAGCAATATTTAAATGTAAGGAAAATTTTGTTTAAATAGTCAGGAGTATTTCCCTTTTGCATAGCTCTGTCCTTATCTGATATTTGGTTTTCTATTTAGACCTTGTTGACTGTTTGTTCTCTATCAGTTTTTAAACATATTCTTTGGTTTATGGATTTCCATTTTTTTTTATTTATCTGCACTGAGGAGAATTAGTTGTAGATATGGCCATATACAGAACTAAATTTAGGAAAAACTCGATATTTTGTTAGTTGTAGAAATGGCCATATATAGAAACTAAATGTAGGGTAACCTCGATATTTTGTTATTTGTAGAAATGGCCATATACAGAAATTAAATTTAGGGTAACCTCGATATTTTGTTAGTTGTAGAAATGGCCATATACAGAAAATAAATTTAGGGTAAACTCGATATTTTGTTAGTTGTAGAAATGGCCATATACAGAAACTAAATTTAGGGTAAACTCGATATTTTGTTAGTTGTAGATATGGCCATATACAGTAACTAAATTTAGGGTAACCTCGATATTTTGATAGTTGTAGAAATGGCCATATACAGAAACTTAATTTAGGGTAAACTCGATATTTCGTTAGTTGTAGAAATGGCCATATACAGAAACTAAATTTAGGGTAACCTCGATATTTTGTTAGTTATAGAAATGGCCACATACAGAAACTAAATTTAGGATAACCTCGATATTTTGTTAGTTGTAGAAATGGCCATATACAGAAACTAAATTTAGGGTAAACTCGAAATTTTGCTAGTTGTAGAAATGGCCATATACAGAATATAAATTTAGGGTGAACTCGATATTTTGTTATTTGGTAAATTGTTGTCTTTCAGCTTTAACATATATTTTGGTTTATGAATTTCCAAATGTTTTGATTTGAAATACATCGAAGAGACATAAGTTGTCGAAATGCGCACATGCAAGCACTTAATTCACAGTAATTTTGGTATTGTGTTATGCTCCAAGAAACCATTTTTATACCACAATTATCTAAGGATAAGATTATTAAAATTATACTTCTGTTTTAATATCATATGACATTTAAGCGGAAGGTGAAAACAATATCCTCCCCTAATATCTTCTGGGTACCTAACATCATTTAAACATTGATTGATTCAAAACATGCTCAAGCGTTTTTATACAGACGATGACATCATCAAAGAGTCAATGCTTGCTATTAATACGAACGCTCTTAAAGTTCAGCTATTGATACCTTTAATAAGGTTTTAATAATAAAGTACCAAAGTCAATAATTTTCCCTACAAAGATAAACAAGGTCCAATTTTAATGGTGCAAGATATTATTGTATAATCTACCGATAGGGCATGGAAAATTAGCAGGCAAATTATATTTGTTTTCACAGGGGCGTCTGATGTAAAGTGCATCATGTGGTACAAAATCGCATTTTGTGGTTATAAATTTGATAAAAGTAATCAAACATCATTAGAAATAGAAGATTTGGGAATCTCAGACAATCTAGGGTAAGATTTCAATGGTTTTCTGACTACGGAAGCTTCCTCAAATAAATTTTGAAATCTTACTTTTGGGTGTCTAAGATTTCTTGATCTAGCGCTTTCACCGATGTGAGATTGATATACTTTTTATCTTTGCTGTGTCGACTGACAAATAGTTTAGCTTGTTTTAAGTTTCAAAAATGCAAGCCTTGTACCCTTCATAAACACAATTGGACCCACTTAATGTAAAGACATTTCATATGATGTTTGGAAATAATGATAATGGACAATGCATCAGATACTTACTAAATAACAATGAAATCAAGAATGAATAAAAGATGGTTTGAAGCTTTTGTGACGCTCTTTTTTTAGGGGGGATATATAATGAAGTGTAATTCATAGATATTGTAGAGAAATAATTCTTTTTCAAATGCGATAATAGCATTTACATACATGTATTATGTGTTGACGTGTTGCATTTCAAAAAAAAGAACAATTGGCCATACCGTTTATCTTTCGTGATATAACTGTGGCTATCTCGTAACAAGCTGATGCAGGACTTTCGAGTAACTGTTTTTCACTGAGAGTTCTTTTATTACATAAAGATAAAAACATTTAGACAACATGAGAACATATCAATCAACTTAATAAGTTTCATTGATGATCAAAAGGTGAACTCTTATTATATAATATAATTTGGTCATTCAGTGTATTTAATTTGTATCATTTTGAAAAGAGCAGAAAAAACTAGATTGCAATTGCAATCAATAGCCGATGTCATCCCAGACCACTAATTGGGTGTTTCCACAAGATTTGAAGCCTTAAAATCTACCTAGAAATCAATTTTCTTTGAATTCCGACAATGTTGAAATTTTGACGTATTTCGGCCACCATCTTGAAAACATCAATCGCACAGCATATAACTTTGTGCCAAGTTTGAAATCCTTCCTTCCAATTATAACAAAATAATCGCTCGGACAAGAATAATTGGAAGAATGATAAGAACAACTAGATTTGCAATTGCAAGCAATAGCTGATGTCACCCCTGGCAGCCAATTCGATGCTCCCATCTTGTTTGCAGCGTCAAAATCTACCTAGAAATCAATTTTCGTTGAAATCGGACAACGTTGAAATTTTGACGTATTTTGGCGGCCATCTTGGAAATGGCGGCCATTTTGAAAAATTTTTCAGTAGCGTGCACTTTTCGTCATGGTGATCTAACTTCCTGCCAAGTTTCATTTCCCTACATCAAACCGTTTTCTCAAAATAGTCCGGACAAAAATGTGTGGAAGAACAATAATAACTAGATTTGCAATTGCAAGCAATAGCCGATGTCACCCCAGACCACCAATTCGATGATTCCACAAGATTCGCAGCCTCAAAATCTACCTAGAAATCAATTTTCATTGAAATCGGACAAAGTCCAACTTTTAACACATTTAGGCAGCCATCTTGGAAATGGCGGCCATTTTGAAAATTTTTCTCGCATTACTGAAAATTTATACAAAATATGAACTAATTCCAATAAGCAGTTCCCGAGATATAGAATCCCCAATTTTTCAACGTAAATCGGCGGCCATCTTGGAAATGACAGCCATTTTGAATTTTGTTTTTCATAAGAAAATCATCTCCTCATATTGCTCTAACTTCATCCCAAGTTTCATTTGATTACATCCAGGCATTAAAAAATAATCGATCGGACAAGAATTATTGGAAGAATAAGAAAAAGAAGAAGAAGAAGAAGAAGAAACGTAGAATAACAACATGTCACCCTGACTACGTCTGGGATGACATAATAATAATCAGAAGAAATGTAGAATAACAACATGTCACCCCCGACTACGTCTGGGGTGACATACATGCAATAATAACCAGAGAAAACGTAGAATAGCAACATGTCACCCCGACCCCGTCTGTGATGACATAACAATGTCACGAAATTCCCAAGTTAGGAATTGGAATATGTTGAAACTTTGTTATTTCCGTTCCTTACATTATAAACATATACTTCCATATACTTCCTGTCCTAAGTCAGGAAATTTATTAAGCCTGTGTGTGTCTTGTCCTTTTTCTAGTTAATTTACTTTATGTCTATAGGAGTCTAGGATGATGTTTATTTCGCAGAACTTGATTACTTTTTATTCAGGGGCCGACTCCGACCTGCCGTTGGGTGTGGGGTTTTCTCACCGTTCATTGAAGAAGTGGCTTTGAGTTGTTATTACTCCCCTTTGGGTCGTTTTCTCTTTGACACATTCCCCGTTGCCCTTCTTTTTTCTACTTCCATATATTTGTTCTTTTCTTTCGTCTTAGTACCAATATATCTACCAACGTATCTACCTCTACAGCGTATGGATAACAAAATACCGAAGTTACTGCGTATATTTCGCAGTTATTAGTTACCGTTGATTAAGGTGGTTCGGTAGTATTGCGCCATTTTGATTTCATTTTTCATGTCTTTTTATTAAAGAAATGTACAAACATTTTAAAATTTGGGCAAATCTTCACAATATTTCGCTTAAAACACTAATGATGAGTCCATTTCTCTTAGTTCAACATTCATTTTTAGACGAAAAATTCAGAATAGTATGTGTGCTGTAAAATGTTTTGAATTGAAAATTTAGACAAGGGGGGTAATTTCCAAATATATTTTACAAAGAAATAAAAACGAAAATATTGATTTTGTGAAATAACTGCAGAATAATGTCCGTGACCCCCATTTTTCTTTTTGTATTGAGATTAGAAAGTTCAATACAGGGTCTAGAAATATATAAATTAAATCCAAATTCTCATGAATACACCTTCAATTATTTCGAAAAAATGATAATTTTCCTTACATTCAACTAAAAAATCACCATTTCCGGTGAGGGATTGTGAGCTTATATGGCCCATGAACCCTAATTTTTATTTAATTGTCTGGAAGTGCAATTTTTTGAAGTTTGATTCTGCAAACTATGGAACAATTCTAATGGATTTTGCTTATACCCCTGAACCACCTTAAGAAGTTTATATTGTGATCTTTTTTTGGCAAAAAAGTTGATCAAAAAGCTGCTGAGTCATGGAAATGTTCAGCATTTGTTACTTTCTTTCTTAAGAACTGCTATAGAATCGTCAATATAACAATTTTTGAAAGATATGAAATGTCAATTGTTCCAAATAAAAATGGTCATTTTCAGGTTAATTTCACGTCTTCCTGTATAAATGAGGCATAACTAGTTTGACTTTACCTTGGATTGACTAACTAACATTATGAAGTGTGCTGTACATAGAGCAGGACAGGCTTACTTTCAGGGGTACCAAATGCCACTTCCGGCTTGTTGTAGTTTACCCTGTATTTGCTTAATGTTAAGGATGCATTTTATGTTCGTATTTTTGTGGATCTGTAATGTTTTTGTATTTCTTTATGTCTCTGGCTCTTTTTTAAACTTTTGTTTTAATTACCACGTTTACTTCTACTGCCGGTTTTTTTTTATTTCAAATTTCCTATTATATCACATTTGTTGGATTTCAAAATTCGCTCTACATATAAAGATCTTTTTAAATATTTTTTAATATTATTGTCATAAATTGTCCTCTGTTACATGAGAACTGCAATCGTTACATTTCCAATCGTGAGTGATAAGGTATGTCAGTTACCTGCCCGAGGTTGGTGGTTCTCTCCGGGTACTCCCGGCTTCCTTCACCACTAAAGCTGACCGTCATGAAATAGCTGAAATACTGCTGAAAGTGACGTTAAACCCCGGCCCATATTAATTAACCAATCAATCAATAGTATTGACTGGACTTACAATCGTAAGTGAAAAGGTATGTCAGTTACCTGCCCAAGGTTGGTGGTTCTCTCCAGGTACTCCCGGCTTCTTTCACAACTAAAGCTGACCATCATGAAATAACTGAAATACTACTGAAAGTGACGTTAAACCCCATATCAATCAACCAATCAATCAATAGTATCGACTGGACTTTTAATCATAAGTGATAAGGTATGTCAGTTACCTGCCCAAGGTTGGTGGTTCTCTAAGGGTACTCCCGGCATCCTCTACCACTAAAGCTGACCGTCATGAAATAGCTGAAATACTGCTGAAATGACGTTAAGCCCCATATCAATCAATCAATAGTATTGAATGGACTTACAATCGTAAGTGAAAAGGTATGTCAGCTACCTGCCTGAGGTTGGTGCTTCTCTCCGGGTACTCCCGGCTTCCTTCAACACTTAAGCTGACCGTCATGAAGTAGCTGAAATACTGCTGAAAGTGACGTTAAACCCAATATAAATCAATCAATAGTATTGACTGGACTTACAATCGTAAGTGATAAGGTATGTCAGTTACCTGCCCAAGGTTGGTGGTTCTCTCCGGGTATTCCCGGCTTCCTTCACCACTAAAGCTGACCGTCATGAAATAGCTGAAATACTGCTGAAAGTGACGTTAAACCGCATGTTAATCAATCCATCGTTACATTTCATCTTGAGTACAGAAATGAAAGTATAAAACTGTAAACTTGTAGATGTTTGATATTTGTTCTTATTATCTTCATTTTTTTTACATCTGTATAAGACAGCCATCTTGTGATGTGTCACCGTTGTATTCTTTCCAGATATATTCATCTGATATAAACATTTTCTTTATCTCTTATATTTGATGCCTCTATTTCCTGGCAGTCGAAACGTCATTTTGGATGACGAAAATATAATTTGATTTTCTTAAATCGAAACTACTCCTGTTTTGTGTATAATTTATCATTTCATTTAATATTCTTATGGACTGATGAACATGAATAGACAATATCTGAGGAAAACTTTATTTAAAATTTCTAAATATAACACATATACACATTAAAATGTTTCTCTTCTTTAATGTTACTAATAATATAAAATAGAGTCATGACACAATATGGATATGAATATCTTTTTAAATGCCAGAAGCCAATTTCAACATATTATTTTTTTATCCTTTTGCGGCATCACACTTGTTGATTTCATCATACATTCTTTCCCCCCCCC
>MJUU01034182.1:32464-42638 GCA_002080025.1 Modiolus philippinarum
GGTAAGAGCAAAGCGATAATTATATCTTATGCAGGCTGTCAAGTCTCCTATTTTTGAATGGCCTCCTATATTTTCCTATATTTGGCCTTAAAATGCTGTATTATAAGTGCTTTGATTTTCAGTTATGTACAAACTTGCCAATTTATATATTTTAGAATCTATCATATTCAGCTACATTTTTATTGCAGCTTTTCCAAAGAGTAGCACATTGGTTGTAACATCTAAATTATGGTTTTGCATGTTATACACTGTAGGTGTCACTTTTGATAGATAATAGAAAAAAGAAGGGAAACGGGGAATGTGTCAAAGAGACAATGACCCAAAGGGGAGTAATAACACCTCAATGTATTTATATATACTTGGAATATAATTAAAAGAAATTTGACTGCTAGGTTCCACACCAGGTGGAGGTTGCTACAATCAATCTGATATCTTGGATAAGATTGCCAAAACTTAACTCTATTTTGAACTAGATAAGGCTACATTGTCATAATTGTAAAAAAATGTAATATGAATGAAGTGGAGTGAGAATAGGCTGTGTAGGGGAGGATGAGGCCAGATTATGAACCACAAATAGGGTACATTACACTTAAAAATTGTTCTGTTTTCAATAGCAAATTATTAGGAGCTTATAGTATCGTGTAAAATCTGAAATTAGAATCAATCAACAAAAAGGTGGAGTTTGTATTCCGATGAGAGCTTTAAAGACAACAACAATTTTGAAGGTTTTAAATTTTATTTGTGATTCAGTTGTTTACATGTTCATATTAACATGAATTATACACATATTTGGAGAAATACTATTGAATCAAATGAAATTGAAGGTTTATTGTTCCTATATTATCCTATATTTAAATGATCTACTTCCTATTTAAAAAAAAATTCCTATGTAGGATTAGCAAAAAGGCACTTGACAGCCATCTTATGTGAATGTATATATTTTTGTAGATGGCCTGCCATGATTACCAGAGATCCTCACATTGGCCTTCATTGTGAAATGAATAGCAATTACCAACCAACCAGTTACCATGTAGAGTTTTTTGGGCCCTCACATAGTCATGCTTGGGTTAGAGAGGACAAAGTATATCTATATAGTAAAGAAAGTACTGCAGCATCTGTGTCGGTAAGTGGAATGTGCATCAGGCAAGTTTGTCTATATAAAAAGGATTTTTTCAACAAAACCCGGCATTTTCCTTTGTAAAGAGATATTGAGTGTTTTTTCTAAATAGCTGTTTCCTTTAAATAGCATGTAGTAAGATTCCTAAAATGAAAAATAATTTAGATTGTATTATAACTTTACAGCCATGAATTTTATAAACAGTAACCTATGACATAAAAAGATGTTGCATGTTTTATTCATTTGGAACCTTGGAACCTGAGGTTAATTATAAGGCTAACAATTTTAGTATCTCCTACTGTATACAGGGTCAGTCTGTTGTAATTACTGACTGTCAAATCGTGTATTCCATCTGCATTTTAATACTTAACTACTTCAAAATCAAATTGAATTCCAACTAAAAAAGGTAAAGGTAAGTTTCATTTAATGTCAGAAATCACAGGCATTTACCCGTGGCAAGTCAACAGTGAGCATAAGTTCTATACCAGCTTTTAAACTTATGGTAGATTAACGACTGTTCAGCTATTATAAGCTTCTCGCATTGTCATATTCTTGTGCAGGTAGAAAGCCCAAAGTTCCAAGCTGAAAAATTGGTTAAACCCCCCAGCTAGGGTAGGTGCCTTGAAACCTTGACACATGTGGGATACGAACCATCAGTGGTGTCGACCATTGTGGTTGAAAGTCCAGTGCCTTAACCACTTGGCCACCCTGCCCCTTTCAGAGAAATTTTGTTCACATGATTCTGTTTTGCACTTTGATATTATGGATTTTAGAAGTTCACCTTGTTAATTACAGCTCATGTGTACAGTACACATATGTTCCACGAAACACTTGTCTTTTTTTTCCCTTGTCCAAAAAAATTTCAAAAGGGAATACAGTTATAATTGTCCACCACTAACCCTTTTATGAAATGTTTCGGCCCTTTGCCTTCTTCAGTCAAAAAATCTTTTCCTACATTCTACGTGGTGTACCTTGTTTTTTATGCCCTCGCGACGATAAGTTGGGGGGCATATTGTTTAACCCCTGTCCGTCTGTCCGAGGGGGGTACATGGTTTGTCCGCGCAACTCCTCCTACAGTTTTATGCTAGAAAAGTTTTTATTTTGTAGATTATTTGTACATATATTGAAGATGTGCATGTGATAAGGATTTTGATTTTGGTGCATTTTTGTCAAAAATATACATTGTTGAACTTGGTCATTTTTGGTGATTTTTCACAGAGGGTACATAGTTTGTCCGCGCAACTCCTCCTACAGTTTGAATGCTAGGAAGTTTTTATTTTGCAGGTCTTTTGTACCTATATTGAAGATGTGCATGTGGTAAGGATTTTGATTTTGGTGCATTTTTGTCAAAAATATACATTTTTGAACTTATGAAAAAGAAAGGAAATGGGGTAAATGTCAAGGAGACAACATCCCATATCCAGGTTAAAACGACCAAAAACAAAACATCTAGGGGTCACCATATGGTCTTCAACACAGTGAGGAACCTCACACCATATAGTAAGCCCTAAATGGCCCCGAAAAGGTAAAAAAGTGAATAAATCAATGGAAACAAACCACATCCAATAACCCAAATATCAAGAAACTAAAATTTTATAAGAAGACAAGGACAAGCCAATGACCAACATATTCCATATAGTCATTTTTTTTGGTGATTTAGTAATAGAGTGTACATAGTTTGTCTGCGCAACACCTCCTACAGTTTTTATGCTAGGAAGTCTTTATTTTGCAGATAATTTGTACTTATATTGAAGATGTGCATGTGGGAAGGATTTTGATTTGATGCATTTTTCGAAAAAATACACATTGTTGAACTTAGTCATTTATTGGGTGAATTATTAATAGAGGGTACATGCACAGGTTGTCTGCACAACTCCTCCTACAGTTTTGATGCTACAAAGCTTTTGTTTTGTAGTTCATTTGTGCATATATTGAAGATGTGCATGTGGTATGTATTTTGAATTCGTTTCTTCTTTTTTTTCAAAAATATACATTGTTAAACTTTTGGTGATTTAGTAATAGAGGGTACATTGTTTATCTGCGCAACCTAGAATAACATGTGTTTAGCAGGGGCATCATATGTGTCTTACAGACACAAATATTACTAAAAAATTCCAATTTGATTCAACTTTGCGCGGGGGCATGTCATCCTCTAGTTTCTTTTTTTTGTATGGAAAAATGCAACTCATTCAAGAAATTGGATAGGAAAGGACCAGGTGTTTTGTTTAAATTGAAACCCACAAAAAATGTTTTCCTTTAACCTTAAACTTGTTAAATAAACCTTTCAAAATACAATTTAGTACTATTTCATAATTATGCATTTGAGATAGCAATATATGTACAACATTTGCAAGGGCTATTGTGTCATCACTTTTCAGAATGAATTACGTATTAGAATTCAAGTTAATAATCAAATTTTTATTTCAGTTGGAAATTTAAGTCTCACCACCACTTTCTAATATGTACTTTTCTTTTTTCTACAGAGTGAAAAAAATCAGCCTAAAAACAAAAGTAAAAAGACATTAACTAGTCCAAAACATGTTCCATCCAAGGCATTATGTTTGAAACTAGAGAAGGCTAAAGAGGAAGCTGAATCCTTGGCCAAGTTGTCAGGGCAGGAGAGATTGAACCAGTGTAAATTCAGATGTGGTGGAGACAGTCAAGGTAAGATTTTCTAATAATAGTGCAAAAAGTCTGATATTTGTAGGGGTAGTCAGTTCATTGTATAGTCTAGAATTATGAAAATGGAGAAGGAGAAAATCATATGATTAAAAGATATGTATGGAAAAAAACTAATTAACTACAGAAATGTAAAAATAAGACAGTAAGGACTTTCATGCCATTCAATCAAATTCCAATATTTATACCCCCTGCTTTGCGGGAGGTATATAGTGTTCATGGTGTCCCTCTGTCCTTCCGTCTGTCTGTCCGTCCGTTCATCCTTCCGTCCATCCATCTTTCTGTACCAAAAAGCTGGTATCCACTACTCCTCCTAAACCGCTGATTGGAATTTCATGAAACTTATGCAGGAGCTTAATTTCATATTGTAGATGTGCACCATGCATTTTGTTTTCCAATAATTCTTTTTTTCCAGATTTTTAACATGTTTTGGACTTTGTCATTTTAGCTGAATGCAAATCATATGGTGACCACCTGGTATCCACTACTCCTCCTAAACCGCTGATTGGAATTTCATGAAAATTATGCAGGAGCTTAATTTTATATTGTAGATGTGCACCATGCATTTTGTTTTTTTTCCAGATTTTTGACATGTTTTGGACTTTGTCAAATTAGCGCAATGCATATATGGTGACCACCTGGTATCCACTACTCCTCTTAAACCATCGATTGCAATTTCATGAAAGTTATTCAGTAGCTTAATTACTTATTGTAGATGTGCACTTTGTTTTCCAATAATTCCCCTTTTGTTTTGGACTTTGTCATTTTGGCTCAATGCAAACTATATGCTGACCACCTGGTATCCACTACTCCTCTTAAATCAGTGATTGGAATTTCATGAAACTTATGCAGTTTTTCCAGATATTTAAGAAAATCGAGAAATTCAGGAAGGGATGGGGGGGTATCCGTGGCCCACTAGGCCACAGTAACTTTAGTTTTTGTTAAAAACAAGACATATTTGTTTTAAAATATTTTGTGCATGAATTTAAAACCTGAGGGAACTTGTTGTGTATTAAGTGAAAATGTTGTGTATTAAGTGAAAATCAAAAACATGATATTTTAATGGTACATTGCAATAGCCACATATCATAGAATTTATTAAGCTGAATTGTGTAGGAGGAGAAAAAAGTCTTTTATAAAGATCCCCATGTCTTTTTGCTAACCTGGCCTAAATCATCTGTCCATTGTAAACTTTTTCAAAAATTTTCTCCTCTGAAACCGCTAGGCCAATTTAAACCAGACTTGGCCTGAATCATTACCAGGGTATCTAGATTCAAAATTGTGTTCAATTGATCAGAGGACCAAACAACATGGCTGCTGTTACAAAAAATAGCACATAGGGGGTAAATTGCTATTTTTGGCAAATAACTCGAAAACCGTTACAGATATAAAAAATCTGACACGTAAAAAAAGTGATGAGCATGACAAGATCTACCTGCTTTGCAATTTTGAAGAAAATCTGAATACCCGACTTATTCCCCTTTTTCCTCGAAATTTTAGAAATTTTGATATTTTTAGGGCGCCGCCATTTCTTAGGGCCCCGCCATGAAATGGCGGCGCCCTATAGTAATCAGCCTGTCCGTCCGTCTGTCTGTCCGTCAGCGTTTTCTATGTCGTACGATAACTCAAGAATGCCTTCACCGATTTTTATGATTTTTTTACTCAAAGTTCAACTTGACTAAAGGAAGCTCCCTTTTGTTTTTTAGGAAAATCGGAACATGATTTTTGGGAAAAAACTTTGTTTTTATATGAAAAAGTGCATATTTTGAGAATTAACTCTATGTCGTACGATAAATCAAGAATGCCTTCACTGATTTTTATGATTTTTTACTCAAAGTTCAACTTGACTAAAGGAAGCTCCCTTTTGTTTTTGAGGATAATCAGAAAATGATTTTTGGGAAAAAACTTCGTTTTTATATGAAAAAGTGCATATTTTGAGAATCAACTCTATGTCGTACGATAACTCTAGAATGCTTTCAACAATTTTTTTTTATTTTGATACTCAAGGTTGAACTTGATTGAAGGAAGCTCCCTTTCATTTTTGAGGAAAATCGGAAAATGATTTTTGGGAAAAAACTTTGTTTTTATATGAAAAAGTGCATATTTCGAGAAATAACTCTATGTCGTACGATAACTGAAGATTGCCCTTAGGGATTTTAAAGATTTTGATAGTGAAGGTTGAACTTTACCAAAGGAAGCTCTCTTTTGTTTTTGAGGAAAATCTGAAAATGATTTTTGGGGAAAAATTTTGCTTTTATATGAAAAAGTGCATATTTTGAGAAATAGCTATATGATGTTCAATAAATTAAGATTGCTTTCAAGGATTTATATGATTTTGATACTCAAGGTTGGACTTGACCAAAGGAAGCTGCATTTCGTCTTTGAGGAAAATCTTAAATCAATTTTGGGGAAAAACTTAGTTTTAATATGAATAAGTGTATATTTTGAGAATTAGCTGTATATCGTACAATAAATCAAAATTGCCTCCAGTGATTTATATGATTTTGATAAGGTTGGTCTTTACCAAAGGAAGCTCCCTTTTGTTTTTGAGGAAAATGTGATTTCCATGAAATTCCGCAAACAGGTTTTTGGGACACACAAGGGGGCGGGGCCCTTTCTGACTTTGTCAGTATTCTAGTTTATTTTTTATCTTATAACAGATAGAGGTCAAGTTTAAATTGCAAAAATGTTCAGAATATTAATAACTACCAACCTAGAAATTTTTAAGAAAATCTGAATACGTGTAGAATAGTTATTGCCCTTTTTTGGCCATTTTTTAGCTCACCTGGCCTCCGTCTTCTCCTCTGAAACCACTGGGCCAAATGTAACCAAACTTGGCCTGAATCATCACCAGAGTATGGCTTCTTAAAATTGTGTCCGATTAGGCAGCAGGTCAAACAACATGGAGGCCGTTGCTAAAAATAGAACATAGGGGTAAATGGCGTTTTTGGCTAATAACTTGTAAACCGTTACAGATATAAAAAAAATCTGATGGAAAGTAAAAATGATCAGCATGGTGAGATCTGCCTACTGTTCAATTTTGAAGAAATTCTGAAAACCGATCTTGGAGTTATAGCCCTTTTTCCAGTAAATTTTTAAGATTTGTGCATTTTTAAAATTTTTTATTTCAAAAAATGTAACAGATAGAGGGCAAGTGTAAATTGCAAAAATGTTCAGCATATCAAGATCTACCCATCCTGAAATTTTGAAGAAAATCCAAAACTATTGTAGGAGTTATTGCCCTATCTTCACAGAATTTTCAAAATTTTCATATTTTTTGCCTTTTAATTCCAAAACTATAGAAGATGAAGGTTAAGTGTAAATTGATAAAATGTTTGCCATACTGTGGCGACTTCAAAACAGATGTTGAAAATTGTTAGTTGACCACCATTTTCAAAATGGCCACCAAAAAAAGTGGGAAATTCAACATTTTCCGATTTCGATGAAATTTAGTTTCCAAATAGATATTGTTGTTGCGACTTCAAAACCGGTGTTAAAAATTGTTCGTTGACAGCCATTTTGAAAATGGTAGCCAAAAAAAAAGTGGGAAAATTCAACATTGTCTGATTTCAATGAAATTTGGTTTCGAAATAAATATTGATGTTGCGACTTCAAAACCGGTGTTGAAAATTGTTCGCTGACCGCCATTTTTAAAAATGGCTGCCAAAAAAAGGCGGGAAAATTCATCATTGTACGATTTCAATGAAATTTGGTTTCCAAATAGGTATTGATGTAGCAACTTCAAAACCAATGTTAAAAATTATTCGTTGACCACCATTTTCAAAATGGCTGCCATAAGAGATGTGAAAATTCAACATTGTCCAATTTCAATGAAATTTGGTATCTAAGTGGATATTGATGTCCCTACTTCAAAACTGGTGTTGAAAATTGTTTCTTAACTGCCAAAAAAGGCAACAAAATTCAACATTGTCCAATTTCAATGAAATTTGGTTTCGAAATAGGTATTGATGTAGCAACTGCAAAACTGATGTTGAAAATTGTTTGCTGACTGCCATATGGCTACCTAAAAAGGTGGGAAATTCAACATTGTCAGATTACAATGAAATTTTGTTTCAAAAAGATATTCATGTTGCGACTTCAAAACCGATGTTGAAAATTGTTTGTTGACTGCCATTTACAAAATGATATCTCAACTTCAAAACTGGTGTCCAAAGTGGTCATAAACAAGAACGTTTTTTGTCAAAAAAGGCCAACAAAGATATACAGTAAAACATGATCAGACTTAAAATGCAGTTCAAGATATTGGTGGTGTTCAAGCTACCGAAGTTTTAGAGACTGAAGATCAACTGTATAACTTACATGACTTATTGTTAGCTTGATTGTGGCAACTGAAAGCCAGGTGAGCGATACAGGCTCCTGTGAGCCTCTTGTTTTTTAGCTCACCTGGCCTAAAAGGCCATGTGAGCTTTTGCCATCACTATGCGTCCGTCGTCCGTCGTCCGTCGTCCGTCCGTCTGTCTGTCTGTCTGTCAACAATTTCAAAAATCTTCTCCTCTGAAACCACTGGGCCAAATGTAACCAAACTTGGCCTGAATCATCACCAAAGTATGGCTTCTCAAAATTGTGTTCGATTAGGCGGTAGGTCAAACAACATGGCCGCCGTTGCTAAAAATAGAACATAGGGGTAAATTGCAGTTTTTGGTCAATAACTCGAAAACCGTTACAGATATCAAAAATCTGACATGGGGTAAAAATGATCAGCATGATGAGATATACCCAGTGTGCGATTTTGAAGTAAATCTGAAAACCCATCTCGGAGTTATAGCCCCTTTTCCGTTAAATTTTCAAAATTTTTGCATTTTTTATTTTTTATTTCAAAAAGTGTAACAGATAGAGGTCAAGTGTAAATTGCAAAAATGTTCAGCATATCAAGATCTACCCACCTTGAATTTTTGAAGAANGGAGATGTGCATGAAGGAATATAATTATTGTCCGAAACCAGGAAGGGGAGATAATCCAACTTTGACTTTTCGTTGATTCCCTATTTATGGGTTACCTCGTAAGCGCACCTCCTCTTAAATATCACCCTGTCTGTCTGTCTGTCCGTCTGTCTGTCCATCTGTCCCTCTGTCCGTCTGTCCACACTTCTCGTAAGCGCAACTCCTCTTAAACCATTGTTCAAATCCAGGAAGGGGAGATAATTGGACTTTGACTATTTGTTGATTCCCCATGTATGGGTTACCTCGTAAGCGCAACTCCTGTTAAACCACTTGAAGGAATTTGATGAAACTTCACACAAAGTAAGAACACTATTAGGAGATGTGCATGAAGAAATATAATTATTGTTCAAAACCAGGAAGGGGAGATAATCCGACTTTGACTTTTCGTTGATTCCCTATTTATGGGTTACCTCGTAAGTGGAACTCCTCTTAAACCACTTAAAGGATATTTAGGAAACTTTACACAAAGGAAGGACACTATATGGAGATGTGCATGAAGAAATATAATTATTGTTCGAAACCAGGAAGGGGAGAAAATTGAACTTCGACTTTTTGTTGGTTCCCCATGTATTGGTTACCTCGTAAGCGCAACTCCTCTTAAACCACTTGAAAGAATTTAATGAAACTTTACACAAAGGAAGGACACTATATGGAGATGTGCATGAAGGAATATAATTATTGTCCGAAACCAGGAAGGGGAGATAATCCAACTTTGACTTTTCGTTGATTCCCTATTTATGGGTTACCTCGTAACATCTTCTCTTAAACCACTAAAAGGATTTTGATGAAACTTTACACAAAGGAAGAACACCATATGGAGATGTGCATGAAGGCATATTATTATTGTCAGAAACCAGGAAGGGGAGATAATTCAACTTTGAGTTTTCATTGATTCCCTACGTATGGGTTACCTCTTACGCACAACTCCTCTTAATCCACTTGAAGGATTTTGATGAAACTTTAGACAAAGAAAGAACACTATATGTAGATGTATAAAATGTCAAATAGGCTGAAAAGGGTGAATTTTATATTTGTCTGATTTAGACAGAGTGTTTTCATTGGAACCCTTGTGAAAAGTTTTTTCTTGAAGATTATATCATTGTGTCCACACTTGTACTGTGACTGCACCTGTATTGTGTCCACACCAACTTAATTTTGCACTTACCATATCGATTCAGGGTTCAATGAGCGAGGGGTATCTTTGGCTGCCATTCGGCGACAGCTCTTGTTTTTTTTTACTTAATACATTTTGCCTTGTTTAAACCCCGCAAACGAAGTTTAGGGGGTATATAGGAATCACCCTGTCTGTCTGTTTGTCTGTCTGTCCGTTTGTCTGTCTGTCCGTCCGTCTGTCCACACTTCTGGTAAGCGCAACTCCTCCTAAACCACTTGAAGGATTTTGATGAAACTTGACATG
>MJUU01034182.1:49954-63650 GCA_002080025.1 Modiolus philippinarum
TATGCTTAACATTACTTGTTTGCTGCTTTTTGCGGGTACTATTTTCAAACATTTCAGTTATGTCCTTCAAAGTTGTTAATGTTTCATCTGCAGACAGATGTTTTTATTCCCATTATAATGTGGAATTTTTTAAAATCTTTTTCTTCTTCTTCATTTACAGGCTTTGTTGATTTGGTTTGAGGTACTCGCTTCTAATACTTTGTTTACTGTTTTTAGCAAGAAATGTTTATTCTACTGCCATTTCGTTATGATCTTTTCTTAGAATTGATTGGCACTGGTATCTCTCCCAGGTAGAGTTTTAAAACATTCAGATCTGATTGTCAAGTTACACAATGTTACAAATGAATAGTTTATCTTTCAATAGGTCAATTAAAGTATTAAACAAAACTTGAATTTGCAATTATTTGGATAAAGTTCGTTAAACTTCAATATTATCCCTTAAAATTAGTTCAATTTTTTATTTTATAAGACTTGATATACAATTTTTAGTAAAAAGTAACACTCAAAGCCTCTTTAATTTCGTTTTCACAACATAGAAAAGGGGAAGTAACTCAACTTCATAATTGCATAATCTAATCCGTTTGTATGAAAATAACAAGTGATATTAAACGAAAAAAAAAAAGAAAAGTATAACATTTTAGTGTATAATAATACTCTTTCCTTTGATTGGGCTTGTATCTGTCACAAGTCATTTTGGCACGTGCACAGGTAAATATACAGGTAATGCAATCAACAGATGACCGGAAATAATCAATGGACTGCAATATTGTTGCCAGAGGCTATGAATTGACATTTTATCATTACCTTTGATTATTTTAACAACAAAAATCCTGAAAGGTTTCAACTAAGAAGGGTAAAAATTGGATAATACCGGCAAGTTGATTTGAAAAACGTTGTCGCCAAAAAAATCGCCAGGAACGATTTTTTGTCGCCAGAATGAAAATAAAATCGCAAATTGCGACATTGGCGAAGCCCAGCGCAAACCCTGCATAACAGGAGGTGATTATGAAACAGAGATAAAGGCAATAATATTACATTTTTGTTTCAGAAATATCTACCCCTATGAGTTGTACATAACAGGAGGTGATTATGAAACAGAAGTAAAGAAGATACAAAGTAGAAGTAAAAAGAAATGTATGGCTGATGTAATGATAGAAGATGATACAGGAAGTTTTACTAATGTTGATGGTACGTAAAGCTTTTAAGTTTGTCATTGACTTTAGTAGAATTAGTCAGGCTGGTGAAGTTTAGTTTGACTTAATCAAATTAGTAAAAATAAGTATGGCTGGTGAGGTTAAGTTTTAATGAAATAAGAATATAGTCAAGATCTGTCTAGGTGACCACCATTGTCAAGGGAACCCAGTCTAATATGACCAAATTTTCTTTTTCCAATTTTAGTGAATTTCATATAGGTTAAACCTGTTTTATGTGATTACCTCTTCTGTATCTTACTTTTCACAGTTCCCTTTAATCATCATACTAATGCCAGGGTTGAGCTTTTGCCAACACTTTGCGTCCGTCTGTCGTCCATCCATCCTTCCGGCGTAAACTTATCATTCAAAGATCTTCTCCTCTGAAACTACCGGGCCAATTGGAACCAAACTAGGCCACAATAGTCTTATGGTGGTCCCTTACAAAACAGGTGTTTTTCAGGTCCATGCGATATCCAAGATGACCACCAGCGGGAAACATTGTTTTAACACTGGACCTATGGGAAAACAGATTTAAAGATCTTCTCCTCTGAAACTGCTGAGCAAATTGGAACCAAATTTGGCCACAATAGTCCTTGGGTGTTCCCTCATCAAAATGGTGTTTTTCAGGTCCGCCTGATATCCAAGATGGCCGTCGGCAGGAAACATTGTTTTAACATTGGACCCTATGGGAATACACATTTAAAGATCTTTTGCTCTGAAACTGCTGAGCCAATTCGAACCAAAATTGGCCACAATAGTCCTTAGGTGGTCCCCTACAAAAAAGATATGAAAAAGAAAGGAAATGGGGTAAATGTCAAGGAGACAACATCCCATATCCAGGTTAAAAAGACCCAAAACAAAGCATCTAGGGGTCACCATATTTCAGGTCTGCAGGATATCCAAGATGGCTGCCAGCAGGAAACATTTTTTTTAACATTGGACCTATGGGAAAACACTTTTAAAGATCTTCTCTGAAACTGGTGAGCCAATTTGAACCAAACTTGGAAACAATAGTCCTTGGGTGGTCCCTTACAAAAACAGTGTTTTTCAGTGCTGTGCAATATCCAAGATGTTGGTCAGCAGGAAACATTGATTTAACATTGGACCATATGGGAAAACACATTCAAAGATCTTCTCCTCTGAAACTGCTGAGATAGTGGAACCAGACTTGGTCACATTAGTCCTTGGGTGGTCCCCTACAAAAAAGGTATTTCAGAGGAAACATTTGACCCTATGGGAAAACACATTCAGAGATCTTTTTCACTGCAATGGCTTTGCCAGTTGGAACCAAACTTGGGAAGTCCTTGGTTGTTCCCTGCAGAAAAAAAAACAACCTTGAACCCAACTGAAACATTTTCAAAGGTTTTGTCTGCTGAGACCTCTTTGCAAAATAGAACCATGGTTCAATTTGCCGAAGGGGACTTGGGACTTTAGGTTTGCACTCCTCCAGTCTGTCTGTCAGTCTGTCAGTCCGTCACACTCAGTTTTCCGGACTTTTTTCCCAAACTATAAGAGATATTTATCTAATATTTGGTATGTAAGTCTACCACCATGAGTTACAGATCAAGTTTGAGTTTGGGACTGGTTCATTGATTTTGGGTTGAGTGCTGGGCCTTTGACATAGAAAATTTTGATAAAATATAGGTTTTCCTGACTTTTTTTCTTAACTGTTCCAGATATTAAGCTAATATTTGCTATGTGAGTGTACCACTATGAGTTACAGATCAAGTTTGAGTTTGGTTCCGGTCCATTGAAAATTTGACTGAGTTATGGACCTTAGACTTAGAGAAAACTTTGGTAAAATATAGGTTTTCCAGACTTTTTTTTCTAAACTGTTCCAGATATAAAGCTAATATTTGCTATGTGAGTCTACTTCTATGAGTTACAGATCAAGTTTGAGTTTGGTTCCAGTCCATTGATATTTTACGGAGTTATGGACCTTGGACTTAGAAAATTTTGGTAAAATATAGGTTTTCCAGACTTTTTTTCTAAACAGTTCCAGATATAAAGCTAATATTTGCTATGTGAGTCTACTGCTATGAGTTACAGATCAGATTTGAGTTTGGTTCCAGTCCATTGATATTTTACCAAGTTATGGGCCTTGGACTTAGGAAAACCTTAGGTTTTCATGACTTTTTTTCTAAACCATTTTAAATATTAAGCTAATATTTGCTATGTGAGTCTACCACTATGAGTTACAGATCAAGCTTGAGTTTGGTTCAGGTCCATTGATATTTTATGGAGTTATGGGCCTTAGACTTAATTATGTTAAAATATAGGTTTTCCGGACTTTTTTTCTAAACTGTCCAGATATTAAGCTGATATTTTCTGTGTTAGTAAACTGCTATGGGTTACACATCAAGTTTGAGTTTGGGTTGGGTCCATTGATTTTTGACGGGCTATGGGCTTTGGTCTTAGAAAATTTTGGTAAAATGTAGGTTTTCAAGACTTTTTTTCTCAACTGTTCCAGATATTAAGCTAATATTTGCTTATTTAGGCCTTAGATTCGGGAAAACTTGCTGGTATAACAAAGAATCATTCCACCGGTAGGGGACTTCTGTATTGCCTTGCAAAACAATCCACACCTGTTTAGATCAGTTAACAAAGACTTTCAATGTAAGCCAGAGTCCAGGGGAGTGATACAGGCTCTTGAGAGCCTCTTGTTTGTAAGCCAAAATAGTTTCCTGTGAAAAATTGTCCCTCCTGTTATATTGATCATCGGAAAATCCAAGACGACAATATTTCATCATCATCAATTCCTTTTATTCCGTTTTTGGTTTTATTATAGGAAACAATTGTAATGGAGGACAATATTTCACGACGGACACTATTTAATGCTACACTTATAACTAGGTTTTATGTACAGGAACAAAAAATGGTCTTCGAATCCAGTACTTGTTAAAAGGCTGAATTTTAGGTTTTTGATATTTAGTCTTTTAACAGAACAACAAAACAAGATTGCACAAAGAAGCGACTTTTAATAAATCTGGATTCTTTTACCTGCAAAAACAAAAATGTACACACTCCAGTGAACATTTATTTTTGTTGCTTTCTAAAGGTCCTATTTGATTGCAGGCAAATCAAAGTGTGAATTGAAAGAGTTAAATGTCAGTGTTTTAATATAGGTTGTAAAATCAATTAATTTGGTTCAATGTGTTATAAACAACATTTTTTAGCCGAGTTTCGACGAAGTCGAACTCGGCTTATAATTTGATGAATGGTGTCCGGGCGTCAACTTTTGTTTTCCGCATGATATCTTGAGAACCACATGTCATATCAAAATGAAACTTTGCACAGACATGACTTATGATTAGAGGAAGATCCCTATTGATTTTGAGGTTTGTGCGACAAAGATCAAGGTCACAACTTCTAAAAACAGAACAAAAATTTGACTTATCCGTTTTCACACAATATCTCCAGAACCACATTACACATCCGAATGAAACTTGGCATAGACATGAGTTATGATCAGAGGAGGAACCCTATCTATTTTGAGGTTTATGTGACAAAGGTCAAGGTCACAACTTCAAAAAATGTTAAACATTTCAATAAAGCCTAAAATCACAGGTTTGGTATTATTTGAAAACAAAGATAGCTAAAAACAGTTTTAAACATGTAAACATGCTTAAACATGTAAATTCATTTTATAGTTCTAATTATATTCACCAATTCACCTTTTTTGGATGTCAATAACGTAAAAATAAGATATATTGAAAAGTCAAAATTAAAAAAAGGGAGGTAATAAAACTAAGGGAGGTAATTAATTTAATGTGAATATTACTAATTGTCCTTACAATGTCCAGTAGAAATAATGTCTTAGATGATTAAATATACATTAGTGTATTCTGATTTTTTTGTAAATCATTGATTTCAGCTATACATATTACCTGAATTATAAGGTGAACCCCTCGTCAAATTTTTTTAAATGGTACGTGGTCTGATATGGGTTGTAATGGATAGTGGAGCTTTCAGTTGCAATGGAAACCAAACCAGAACACTGAATCTTAAAAAAAAGTGTCTTGCTACATATTTTCTGTCGCATTATAAATTTAAAGAGGAACCCCTGCCAAATTTTTTTTATGAAAGGGGACTCGGAATGTTTTGATTTCAGCAATACATATTTCCTAGATTATAAGGGGGAACCCCTGCCCAAATTGTTTTTTGAATGGTGGTCTGAAATGGGTTGTAATGGATAGTGGAGCTTTCAGTTACCGTGGAAACCAAACCAGAACACTGAATCTTTGAAAACAAGAGAATCTGTGTCAATGGACACTATGCCCCGCTACTGATCATAAATAATTAATGACCATTAGTGACATTTATTTTATCATCTATACATTTAGAGGCTAACATAAAATTTTACCTAGCAGTCATCAAATATGTATGGTTGCTAGGTAAAATTTCCAAAACTAAATGGTCTTAGAGAGTTTCATGAAATTTTCCAAAGTTGGAATCAAGAACACTTGCCATCCATATTTGGAAAATGACTACTTTAAATGAAAAGAATTGATTTACCATTGCTGCTAGGTAGAATTTCAAAAATGAAGTGTTCTTTGACGATTTCAGGAAATTTACCAAAATTGGAATAAAAGATTTTTGCAATTCTGTTATTGAAAATTTGTGTTTTGACAAAAAGAAATTCAAAAATATATGGTTGCTAGATAAAATTTCCAAAATTAAAGGTCTTAGAGAGTTTCAGGAAATTTACCAAAATTGGAATAAAAGATTTTTGCAATTCAGTTATCAAAATTGGTGTTTTGACAAAAAGAAATAAAAAAAAATGTATGGTTGCTATGTAAAATTTCCAAAATTAAAGGTCTTCGGGGGTTTCAGGAAATTTACCAAAATTGGAATAAAAAATTTTTGCAATTCAGTTATTGAAAATTGGTGTTTTGACAAAAAGAAATTAAAAAATATATATATTTATACAAAATGTTTTAGATTTTTTTAATTTTGGAGCTTCTATTAAAAATGGATACAGACCTTTTATACCAATATAAAAAATTGTGTTACTCAAAATTGTTTCCTTTCAAATTTCTTTGATGTTGAAAGAGGCTGTTGACAAGGAGATCCTTTATCACCCTACATTTTTCTCTTATGTGCAGAAATTCTTGGAATTTTGGTAAGAAATAACAATGTAATCAAAGGAATAACAATAGATGATTCTGAATATTTAATATCTCAATATGCAGACGATACATCATTAATCTTAGATGGGTCTCCAGAGTCTTTGGATGCATCTCTCCGTACTCTACAAAAATATGCTGAAATGTCAGGACTAAATATTAACTTAGAAAAGACCAAGGTTGTGTGGATTGGAAAGAAAAGGCTTAGTAGTGACACAATGTGTGTCAAGTGGGGATTGGAATGGGGTTCCAGCAGATTTACTTTACTTGGAATTCACTTTTCTGTTGATTTAAATGAGATTGAAAAATTAAATTATTATCCTAAGTTTAAGGAAATAGAAAATATCATTAAAATATGGTCCAATCAAATACTATCACCAATTGGGAAAATAGCTATTATAAAATCTCTGATAATTTCTAAATTAAACCATCTATTTTTAACGTTACCAAGTCCAAATATATCAATTATGAAACCATTTATTAATAAATTGTTTGAATTTATTTGGGAAAATAAACCAGAAAAAATAAATAGGGAAATTCTGTGTAAAAATAAAGATTTTGGGGGACTGAAAATGCTTAATATAAATAACTATATTAAAGGACTTAAGTTAACATGGATTCGAAGAATTTTCATGACTAATTCCAAAGTAGGTAAAATGTTAATGTTTACCGAAAAATTAAACTTAATAAATCTTCAATATGTAGGTCCAACTAAAAATATAAAAAATCCTTTTTGGCAAGAAGTTTTTAGTGCATGGAAAAAATTAAATCGGAAACAAATGCTCAAGGAAAATATAGACTTCAATACCATTAACATTTGGAATAATGAAAGAATAAAAATTGGTGATTGTCCTGTAAATTATTCAGACTGGTCAAGAAAAGGTATCATATTGATAAATGATTTGTTAGACGTCTCCGGCAATCTAATGGATTTTCAAGCATTCCTTCAAACCTATAATATAAGGACAAACTTCCTCACATATCAAAGTATTGTCTCTGCTATTAAATCTCATATGAAGTCACTTAATATAAACCCTTTAGATATAAATAAAATTCATGGTCCATTAACTCCCAATAATATGAAAATATTTATGAAGTCCAAGAAGGGCTCAAAAGATATGTATGAAATTTTAAATGATAGCACTGTTGATATAAAATGTGAGAAAAAATGGACACAAATACTAAATAAAGACTTAAAATGGGAAGATATTTATTCTACATTATATTATACTACAAAAAGTTCAAAAATACAGTGGTTTCAGTACAGAATTATACATAGGATTATAGGAACAAACAAATTACTTTATAAATTAAATATAAAACCTTCAGACAAATGGACCTTTTGTCAACAAGAAATAGAAACAATATACAGCACATTTTCTGGTCATGTAGTAAGATTTTTGAACTTTGGGATAATTTAAACGATTGGATTTTTGAGAAAACTGAAATAAATATGCCATTTAACTTAGAAATTGTCTTATTTGGAAATTTACAAAGGTCAGATAGAAATTTGGTCAGAAATTTAATTATACTTTACACTAAATTCTACATATATCGGTCAAAACTAAATGGCGATCAAGTTAATATGTTAGCATTAAAAAATTATCTGAAAGAAAATATTTTAATAGAAAAATATATATATTATAAAAATAAACCTTTAGAAAGGGCCGATAACTGCTGGAACCCCTGGATTACTATCCTTCAAAATTAATAATGGTATTTATGATTAATAATAGTAGTTTTGAGAAAAAAGAAAAAAAAAAAATACAATTAATTAGAGTCAGACAGTATATATTAATTCAGTAAGAATGGTTTTTGAAAGTGACAGATGAGAATGGAGTTGCAATGAATGTAGTTATATTTTTGCTGTACACATGGTAGATTGAAGTGACTTTTAGATGTGTACAGCAACTTTTGATTTATTGTAAAAGACATTGCAATGATGAATGTAGGTATGAATGTGTGTATGTGCGATTTTAATATAGTTATTGAAAATAACATGTTCAAACTGTCAAACTCTGATGCTTTGTTTTTTGAAATTTTGTAATGTGATTACAGATTAAATTGGTTGTTTTCTTTCTAGTCCACACAATCTTTTGATTCAGTCACAACAAATAGACAAAAACATGATATCATTATAAATGGATAAAAAAAGTTTTTTATTGTCTCATTAATAATTTGTTTGCAATTAGTATTTCATAATAACTAAATGTCATATTTTCCTTATTACTGTTACATGTGTGCCTCTGTCTCAATATATAACATTCTTTTTGCCAATAAAGCATTATAAAAAAATATATATATATATGGTTGCTAGGTAAAATTTCCAAAATTAAAGGTCTTGGAGAGTTTCAGGAATTTACCAAAATTGGAATCAAAGATTCCATTTACAAAAATGGCTGTTTAAACATAAAAGTACAAAAAAGATGCTAAGGACAATATAAAAAATTAAATCGATAAAATTCAATCATAAACTTCAAAGCCAATGAACCATGACCTTGAAGTCACAGCATCTGTTTGGCACTAAAACAATGCTGTTCATGTTATGATGCATAATTATACAAAGTTTCATCCAGATATCACACCTCCTTCAAGGAAAACTATCTTCAACCTAAACCTTAACCTGTAGTTTATCAAATATTCACTCCTGATATTCTAAGTCAATGACCCATGACCCTGAGGTCACAGCATCCGTTTCATTCCAAAATGTTGCAGTTCATGTCATGGTCTCTCTGTATACAAAGTTTCATCAAGATATCATACCTCCTTCAAGGTAAACTACCTTCAACCTATACCTTAACCTGTAGTATATCAAATATTCACTCCTGATATTCAAAGTCAATGACCCATGACCCTGAGGTCACAGCATCTGTTTCATTCCAAAATGTTGCAGTTCATTTCATGTCATGGTCAATCTGTATACAAAGTTTCATCAAGATATCATACCTCCTTCAAGGTAAACTACCTTCAACCTATACCTTAACCTGTAGTATATCAAATATTCACTCCTGATATTCAAAGTCAATGACCCATGACCCTGAGGTCACAGCATCCGTTTCATTCCAAAATGTTGCAGTTCATGTCATGGTCTATCTGCATACAAAGTTTCATCAAGATATTATACCTCCTTCAAGGTAAAGTACCTTCAACCTAAACCTTAAACTGAGCATTACGGATGGACAGATGGACGGAGGTACGGACGGACAACGTACCGGAAAATTATATACCCCTCCTACTTCTCAGGTGGGGCATAAAAAACATTCTGCTTCATATATTTCTTCACAATTTCAGAAATATGTATAAACTAGATTAAAAGGGGAAGTCCTGCCAAATCTTTATTTTGAAACGGGGACTTGGAATGTTTTGATTTCAGCAATATGTATAACCTTGATTATAAGGGGAACCCCTGCCCAATTCTTTTTTGAATGGTGGTCTGAAATGGGTTGTAATGGATAGTGGAGCTTTCAGTTACCATGGAAACCAAACCAGAACACTGAATCTTTGAAAAAAAATTCTACATTATATATTTTTCACAATTTCAGAAATATATAAGGGGAACCCCTGCCATTTTTTTTTTGAAAGGGGGGCTTGGAATGTTTTGATTTCAGCAAAATGTTATATAACCTGGAGTATAAGGGGACCCCTGCCCAAAGTTTTTTTTTGAGAGGTTGTCTGAAATGAGTTGCAAAGGATAGTGGAGCTTTTGGTTGCCATGTATACCAAACTAGAAACAGAATTTTTTTTAAAAAGGCAATCTGATACATACTTATACAATTTCAGCAATAATAAAAAACTAAATTTTAAGGGGAACCCCTGCCCAAAGTTTTTTTTTGGAAAGGGACTTAATGTTTTGACTTCATGCAGTTATCAGAAGTGTGTAACCTAGATTATAACCTCTGCCAAATTTTTAGTCAAGTTAGGACAAAGTCAAACATCCTCAAAAGTTCCATTATAAATCTCTGATTGAAATAAAAGAATTTATATGCTTATATGCAACTATTTGCCTATCCAATGAAGTACTTATGAAAACAACAAATCTTTGCAACTCGGCTTTCACACCTTTGGTGGGTTTTCTGATTTTTTATACCCCGCCACACGAAGTGGCATGGTATTATGTGATACCCTCAGTCGAGTGTCCATCCGTCCGTCTGTCCCCCGAAGGTTTGCGACTGATAACTTGTGAACAAAATATCACAAGGTCTTCAAACTTGGTGTGTAACTTGTTTACTACAACACTCATGTCAAGTTCGATTTTGGGTTCAGAGGTCCAAGGGATTTTGGAGTTAGCCCCTTGAAACTTTGAAATTTTGTGAATTTTAGGGTTTCTGACTGATAACTTGTAAAGAAATAACACAAGGTCTTCAAACTTGGTATGAAACTTGTTTACTACAACACTCAGGTCAAGTTCGATATTTGGTTCAGAGGTCCAAGGGGTTCTTGAGTTATGCTGCTTGAAACTTTGAAAGTTTGCGAATTTTAGGGTTTCCGACTGATAACTTGTGAACGAAATAACGCAAGGTCTTCAAACTTGGTATGTAAGTTGTTTACCACAAGACTCAGGTCAAGTATGATTTTTGGTTCAGAGGTCCAAGGGGTTCCGGAATTATGCCCCTTGAAACATTAAAATTTTGCAAATTTTAGGGTTTAGTACTCATAAATTGTGAATGAAATAACATACTGTCTTCAAACTTGGTATGTANATTGTTTACCACAAAACACAGGCGAAGTATAATTTTGGGTTCATTGGTACACATTGTCCTGGAGTTATGCCCCTTTTTACTTAGAAATTTGTGAAACGTGGCGGGGTATCATGTAATCCACCATTACTATTTTTTGCATTTTACTTCATGTGTACAATGGATTCATCCTGTCAAATAAGTCTCTTATTACCAATCATTTGATGAAGTTTCCATACTTTATAGAAGTTGTGTGAATTTGAACTTATAGGCTCACCAGAAGAATCAGATGATGAATTAACAGCAATACTAGAGGATTTGGAAGAGTACAGCAGTCTGTGTCAGTTAGAAGAAGGTAGGACTTGTGTCCCGGTCAAAGGGATCATTATTTTAGGGACCAGCTGTCTGTGTGTATTAAAAGAAAGTTTTTCTTGTGTCATATTTGAAATGGATCATTAATTGGGTTTAGCTGTCTGTCCATTATAAGAAAGTAGGTCCTGTGTCTCTGTCAAAGGGAGCATTATTTATGGATCAGCTGACTGTGTTCATTAGAAGAAAGTAGGTCTTGTGTCCTTGTCAACACAACAACAAAAACTTGTCAACTCTGATACATAGCCTTGAAAAGTCGATGAACTTTGGTACAAAGGACTCATTATTTATTTCATTGAAAAAAACCTAAAAACATTTTCAGAAATTGCTGAACATTAATAATCTTTAATAATTTTAACTTCTTGTATAATGAACATTAATGTTCCTTTCCCTTTTTAGCTCACCTGGCCTAAAAGGCCATGTGAGCTATTGCCATCACTTGGCGTCCGTCGTCATCCGTCTGTCATAAACTTTTTCAAAAATCTTCTCCTCTGAAACTGCTATGCCAATTTGAACCAAACTTGATCTGAATCATCACTAGGGTATCTAGATTCAAAATTGTGTTCGATTAGTCCGAGGACCAAACAGCATGGCTGCTGTTACTAAAAATAGCACATAGGGGTTAATTGCTCTTTTTGGCAAATAACTCAAAAACCATTACAGATATCAAAAAAGGTAAAAGTGATCAGCATGACACCTGCCCTGCAATTTTGAAGAAAATCCGAAAACCCGTCTCAGAGTTATTGCCCTTTTTCTGTGAAAATTTCAAAATTTTGATATTCTTTATTTTTTATCCCAAAAACTATAACAGATAGAGGTCAACTTTAAATTGCAAAAATGTTTAGCATATCAAGATCTACCCACCTTGAAATTTTGAAGAAAATCTCACTACCCATATAGGAGTTTTTGCCCTTTATTGGTCAAATTTAAGAAATTTGATACTTTTTGTAATCAATTTAAAAAATCTTCTCCTCAGAAGCCACTGGGCCAATTGTTACCAAACTTGACCTGAATCATCACCAGGGTAAACAGTTTCAAAATTGTGTTCGATTAGTCCGAAAACCAAGCAACATGGCTGTTGTTACTAAAAATAGAACAAAGGGGTAAATTGCATTTTTTTGCAAATAACTTGAAAACCGTTACAGATATCAAAAATCTGATGGAGAGGGAAAATATTCAGCATGTTAAGATCTACCGGCCCTGCAATTTTAAAGAAATTCCGAAATCTAGTGTTGGAGTTATTGCCCCTTTTCTGTAAAATTTTCTAAATTTTAATTAATATTTTTTTTTTATTTAAAAAGTGTAACAGATAGAGGTCAAGTGTAAATTGCAAAAAGGTTCAGCATATCAAGATCCACCCATCCTGAAATTTTGAAGAAAATCGAAAAATCTTTGTAGGAGTTGTTGCCCTTTTTCATGGAATTTTCAAATTTTCATATTTTGTTGTCTTTTATATCCATAACTATAGAGAAGACGAAGGTTTAGTGTAAATTGATTAAAATGTACTTTTTTGCCATATGCTATGGCAACTGGTGTGTAAAATTGTTCATTGACCACCATTTTCAAAATGGCCCCCAATAAAGGCGGGAAAATTCAACATTGTCCGATTTCAATGAAATTTGGTTTCCAAGTGGATATTGATGTTGTGACTTCAAAACAGGTACTGAAAATTGTTTGTTGACTGCCATTTTGAAAATGGCTGCCAAAAAAGGCGGGAAAATTCAACATTGTCCAATTTCAATGGAATTTTGTTTCCAAATAGGTTTTGATGTCACAAATTCAAACCAATGTTAAAAATTGTTCGTTGACCGCCATTTTCAAAATGGCTTCCACAAAAGGCGGGAAAATTCAATATTGTCCGATTTCAATGAAATTTAGTTTCCAAGTGGATATTGATGTTGGGACTTCAAAACAGATCATACCTGCCAACCTCTGAAACCTTCAATGAGGGAGATCTCCCCCTCAGCTATAACAAATGAGGGGGAGATTTTGCGCGAACGACATTTTCAGCCCAAATATATGACATGTGCACTGTATACATCTACAAACACCAATAAGAACAAATGATAAATATACTTTATTTCTTCAGTTCATTGTTTTATTCCACACAAGCTGATTTTGCCCTTTTCAGTACATCTGAGTCTGGACAATACTCATGACACTCCATATTTTGGTTTTGTTTGGCACAGAGAAGTGAGCATATAGTGTCATTTGCCAAGTCTGACCTATGTTCAGTTTGAATTTTTTTTAGCATTGAGAAAATACGCTCACTATCTGCATTACTATTTGGCAGAACAACACATGCCAGAGCTAACTTAGACAAATTGGGATA
>MJUU01034182.1:63747-77903 GCA_002080025.1 Modiolus philippinarum
CTAGGTTGTTTTGAAAATAACTCCTTTATATCACACATTTCCCCCAAAAAAGTTCCAACATCTGTTTCCCCTTCAGTCCATTCTGGGAGTTCATCTGCTGATGCAAGCTGGAAATCTAAAAATTTATCGTTTGGTTTCTGTAAGAAAGAACCCATTGACTTTGTAGTTTTTTGAGCCTCCACTGCCTTATTGTGTGTCTCATTTGACGTCGTAAAGACCGCCAGATGCAACCGAAAAATTGACGGAGCATAATGTGCATAGTGCAGATTCATTGCCAAGTGGACTCGCTCGTAAAAATTGGAAATCTGTCGTCCAGTCTGATTGGAACTTGCAGCTATATTTCCTTTTTTTCACACTGCCCGCTGGGCCAGACAAGGACCTCTTTCTTGTTGGAGTTGACATGACAGAAATGATTTTCGAAATAGATCATGAAATGTTTTCAAATTGTTCATTGTTTGTTTACGTCTTATTGAGATTAGTGAAAAGTCCCGAGAGATACGAATGCGGGTCATTGCGGGTTAAAATATCCGAATGCGGGAGATTCTAACTCCCGCGCGGGATCGGACACGAAAGCGGGAGATTTCCGGAATTTCGTCGTTTGTGCGGGAGTGTCCCGCACAAAACGGGAGGGTTGGCAGGTATGAAACAGATGCTGAAAATTGTTTGTTGACTGCCATTTTCAAAATGGCTTCCAAAAAAGGTGGGAAAATTTAACATTGTCAAATTTCAATGGAATTTGGTTTCCAAATGGGTATTGATGTCGCAAATTCTAACCAATGTTAAAAATTGTTCGTTCACCGCTATTTCAAAATGGCCGCCAAAAAAGGGGGAAAAATTCAACATTGTCCGATTTCATTGAAATTTGGTTTCCAAGTGGATATTGATGTTGCGACTTCAAAACAGGTACTGAAAATTGTTCGTTGACTGCCATTTTCAAAATTGCCACCAAAAAAGGCGGGAAAATTCAACATTGTCCAATTTCAATGGAATTTTGTTTCCAAATAGGTATTGATGTCACAAATTCAAACCAATGTTAAAAATTGTTCGTTGACCGCCATTTTCAAAATGGCTTCCACAAAAGGAGGGAAAATTCAATATTGTCCAATTTCAATGAAATTTGGTTTCCAAGTGGATTTGATGTTGCGACTTCAAAACAGATGCTGAAGATTGTTTGTTGACCACCATTTTCAAAATGGCTGCCAAAAAAGGCGGGAAAATTTAACATTGTCAAATTTCAATGGAATTTGGTTTCCAAATGGGTATTGATGTCGCAAATTCAAACCAATGTTAAAAATTGTTCGTTCATCGCCATTTCAAAATGGCCACCAAAAAATCGGGAAAATTCAACATTTTCCTATATCAAATTTGGTTTCCAGATAAATATTGATGTATTAACTTCAAAATTGTTGTTGACTGCCATTTACAAAATTATGTCTCAACTTCAAAACTGGTGTTGAAAGTGGTCATAAGCAAGTTTATTTTTGTCAAAAATGGGCAACAAAGAAATATAGTAAAACAAGATCAGACTTTAAATACAGTTTAAGATATTGTTGGTGTTTGAGCTAACAAAGTTTGAGAGACTTAACTTCAACTGTATAACATAAAATGTTAGCTTCATTGTGGCAACTGAAAGCCAGGTGAGCGATACAGGCTCCTGGGAGCCTCTCGTTGTAACCATTGACAATAATTGTGTATTATGACGTCACATATTCTGAACCTCCTGATAGTACTTCAGGGCTGTAAATTGTATGTAAATTATCCTGATGACGGCGTGAAAACGCCGAAAGAAACTAGTCCATCAATAAATACTAGTTACTCGATCTGCATTCCTGGAAAGTGTTGTTGTCTATATTTAGTGTCAAAAACAAGAAATGTACTTAAGATCAACAGTCTGCGTTAATTTTCCACAACTCTAGGAATAAAATTTTTTTCTATCTAGTGGGGGGGGGGGTACCCTGCCCCCCCTGGATCCACAACTGCTGTGAAAGGTACCAGTACAAAGTATCACTTATTCTGCATACCTGGAAAGTGTTGTCTATATTTAGTGTAATGTACTTAAGATCAACAGTCTGCGTTAATTTTCCACAACTCTAGGAATAAAATTTTTTTCTATCTAGTGTATCACTTATTCCCTTTGTTGTCCATTTTGATGAGTAGGTTGTCGTCTTAAAAGATATTTTTCAATGCTTCAAGTATTGATTTTGTAGACATGGCCATAGGTCTCTTGCTACTGTATATGGACAAATATAAGAATCTAAACATTAATACTCATTTATACCTACTATATGCAATCTTACTGCAAAAATAAAAACACTAAATCCAAAGATGTAAAAAAAACAAACTTTCTTTAGAAATATTGGTTACCAAGTAGTAAAATAAGAAAGATTGATAAAGTGCATGGTGTGTGCAATGGAGCAACAAAATGAAATTATTTGTATCAAGCATCATCTAACAGACTATAAATTTAGATGAAAGTTCTCAATCAGAAAAGGCCTACACAGAAAACCAGTCTTTTGTTTTAGAAATATAATAACAGATTCTCACTCCATTATGTTGTTTATTTCTTGAAACCTATTCAAATTGATTAAGTATTGTAGAATTAATGAAATGATAGAAAAAATATGTAGGTCCATGTGCTCTTTATGGAAATACAAGACATCTTAAATTTGGCAGGAAATAGATTCCTCTGGATTTTCTCTTAATTTTACATTAGGACTATTTTTGGTCTAAAATGTAGGAAGTTATAATAAGAATTTTATGAAAACTTGTCAGGCATTTTAATTTGACCTATAGAAGACATCCATGAGATAAAAAGTGAGAGTCTATGTTCAAAATTCTTTAAGCCACTAAACTGGAGAAAACCAGAGGAGTTCCAAATCTGACAAAAATTCAGAAATGTGATGAGTGAGCCACCTTAATCATTAGGCACTGGCTAGAATTACCTGGAAAAGTAATCCTAATAAAACTAATTATTGTTACCTGAGACCGGAACAGAGACTAATTATAGTATGATCACCGGATACGGACCTGTTTTAAATGAAGTAACAATAATTTATTTTTATTGTTACCTGGTATTTATTCTTATTAAGTTATCATGTCACTTATTAGCAATATATTGTAAAATGGATGAATAGAAATATTGTTTGAAATTAAGAAATGTAAAATACAAAGAAAATTGAGTGAAATAACAAATAAGTAAATAAATGTTCAAAAACTATATGAGTTTTGTGTTTATATATAAATCACCACCAGCCCTGATTTGAAAAGATCTCACTCACTAATGTCAGAGAGGACAGTGGGTTTTTATTGGGGAAAAATCTATTCTTTTGACGAATCTGAAAATAAAAGGAGGATTTACCAAGAAACAAAATAGTATGCGATGGTTGTATAGAAGGGTATCACCTAACGTGTGCTTGACTAACAAATTCACCAAAATCAACATATTGGATGTGTAGGAAATATCATCAGAAAAAAATGTAATACCGATTAGTTATTCTTTCTATTAAATAAATTTGTAATTGTCTTGAATTCCTTTTGTCAGGTAACAACTAATAACACCAGGTAACAATGAGGATGAAAATTATTGTTACTTCATTTAAAATAGGCCCGCATCCGATGAATGTTCCATAATTAGTCTCTGTTCCGGTCTCAGGTAACAATAATTAGTTTTATTAGGATTACTTTCCAGGTAATTCTAGCCAGTGCCTAATCATTAATGTTGACATTTTATCTTTAAAAGGTGCATGCATTTAGAATTCCATATAACTTTCAACACTTTAGCGACACAGATACTGAATTACACCTGTGCTTTGATGTACGTAGATGTATAACTTTCCATTGTATATTATTTAGGCTATTTCTGGTGAAATAACAATGAAACTGTTGTACATTTTGTTGTTATTTTAGATATAGAAGCTGAGAAGAAAAGAATGGGAATCAATATAGCTTTCCATGATGATTCTCCTTATAACAAAGTATCTCCTGGGGTTAAAGTATTTGGTACCCCCTCAGAGTTTAACAGTTCGACAGGTATTATAAATTTCTTTTATCTGCATATGGCAAAAAGAAAATTTATAGCAAAGAAGCTTTAATTTCTTAATTTTTGCACTAAAAATGCTACTCCATAATCTTTTAAAATAGATCAAGATTGCTACTTAGAGCCATATATCCCATGCTCTTGAAATTTAAAATACCAAATAGGACAAATGTCAGTACATTGTACATCAAAAGTGTTGGTTCATCTATCTTGACTTCTGAAGAAGAAAATGATAATCCGAATTTGAAATTTTTATAGTGATAAATTTGTTAGAGAATATTTTGTAGTTTTCTAAGTATTATTTCCCAAGTCCTACTAAAATATTTGGAAAGGACTTATCTTTGTACTCCATTGAGGTGTCATTTAGTTAAAGATCTGGTATAGATATTATCTCAATCTGATGAAAGATAGATTTACTGCAGCACTTACAAGGACATTTTGTTATTTTAATTAAGATGCATAACTCCTACAAAAATGTAGACAGTGGCTCCCTTTCAAAATGACTGTAATTGAGTAAAAGCTACTCTATACATATAAATTTTATTGATTTATTGTTTATAATTTGACAAAATGTCCTTGTAAGCATATTTGCGAATTTATTTGTCATCCGATTTCATAGAATTTTTATAACAGCTGTAACAATGATTAAATACCGAAGATACTGTAAATTTAGAGCTATCATCACTAATTCCAATAAGACATATTAATTGAATGTGTAAAGATGACATAGTGAAGACAGTGCAAAAATTGAAAATTTCCAAGGGCTTCAGCTATAGATCTAAAACCTATTCAGCATGCTCTCTGTTGATATTTACATGTATTGTTAACATCTAAAGTGTGTCAAAACTGTCATGGAAATAAGAAGCTTACAAAATAAACTAATGTTGTCAGAAACGACAGCTATCCCGACACCCTGTTCAATGACAAAGAAAACAGTTGTTATACACCCTGGGCATAAATTTTTTCAGTAGTTTTGAAATCAAACTATTGATAGTCATTATTTTTACTAAAAGAATTCCAGGATATATGGTTGCTATGTAGAATTCCAAAAAATAACTGGTCTTTGAGACTTTCAGGAAATTTACCAATTAATGAAAATGTTTGTCCTAAACTACACAAACAATTTAAGTATGGTTGCTAGGTAGGATTCCAAAAAAATAAGTGGTCTTTGAGACTTTCAGGAAATTGACCAAAATTGGAATCAAATATTTTTGAAATCCAATTGATGAAAATGTTTGTCCTAAACTACACAAACAATTTAAGTATGGTTAGTAGGTAGAATTCCAAAAAATAAGTGGTCTTTGAGACTTTCAGAAAATTTACCAAAATTGGAATCAAATATTTTTGAAATCCAATTGATGAAAATGTTTGTCCTAAACTACACAAACAACTTAAGTACAGTTGCTAAGTAGAATTCCAAACAAAAAAGGGTCTTTGAGACTTTAAGGAAATTTACCAAAATTGGAACCATCTTTCAGAATCCGAAGTTTTCAGAATTTTGTTTTTTTACCAAACACTTGTCAGAATATAAGAGAATATGCCAAAATTTAAAAAATATGTATCTTGACAATATCAGGAAATTTACCAAAGTTGGAAACAGAACCAAAATCTGAAAGCTTATTGAAAAACTACAGACTATATGCAACAATTCTGCATTAAGATTTAATCCCTAAATCCAAAAATGTAGAAGGAGTTTGTCAAATGGCTAGCTCTGCTAAATTGTGATGAATATTTATTTAATATTTTAAGGTCAAGGAAGAAAACATCAGGTGGTTCCAGCGTCCATGTTCTCTGTCTCAACTGGTGCATCAGAAAATGAACTTGTATTTCATCAAATGCAGAGAATTGTAGAAAATGATTTATTGTAAAACACCACATGTTTATCATATGACTTGAAAAGGAGTTATAGTTTGGAGATGTCTAACATTGTGCATTTACAAAGCAGTGATAAAATTTGAATGAATTTCAATGTCTGAAAAAAATTTTGTATTGTAAAAATTATGTTGAGAATATCTTAATTCACTGAAATTGTCATGTTGTATTATTCTTTTTCAGTCCTGACATCATCTAAAGTAGGAAATTTGAAATTATGAAATTATCAAATTTATCAAGTTTCAATATTTCCTCAATGATCAATTTGTCCATCAATTAACCAGGGATGTGATGTAATATTGTATATTATGTTCTACTTGTGATTTCTAGTTATTTCTGTTTTTTTCTTCGGGACTTCCTGTAACCCAATCACATCCCTGAATTAAGGGCTATTCAAGCAAAAAATGTATGGAGGGGTTGGAAGGCACTTTATATATTTTTTGATGGGTTGTGGGTTTCACAAAGTAGCTTTGCATGCTCAATCTTACAAAAATATGTATGGATGGTGGGGTTTCAAAAAAAGTGCCTTCCAACCCTCCCATACACTTATTAATGGAATAGCCCTAAGGAAAATTATGAGGGAAAGGGGCAGTAATTGTGCTAAGAACACTATACATTCATATTTATAATGTATATAACCAGAGAAGTTCAAAATTGAAACTGAAAATACAAAACCTGGCAAGTAAACTTTTTTGCATATTTTAGGAAAAATGAAAGGATATGGAGTGAATGTACATGTGACAAAAATGCACATGATACATAGAAAACTCCAGTTTATCAAGGACAGGGCTTTTACTCCTTTCTACATCTTGATGTCACCTGAGGGTCTTCAACAAGAGGTGAACAATATTCACCCCCTCAAGCGAGATCAATAAGGGCCCTAGCGTGCACATAAGCAGTATATTTGTTTATATTATTTTTAGCTCACCTGGCTATGCCAGGGTGAGCTATTGCCATCACTTGGCGTCTGTCGTCCGTCCGTCCGTCCATCGTTAGCTCACTTTCAAAAATCTTCTACTCTAAAACCACTAGGTCAAATTTAAACAAACTTTAACTGAATCATCACTAGGGTATTTAGTTTCAAATTTTGTTATTTTGTATTGTTATTTTGTTATTTTGTATGTCTTAGGTCAGACAACATGGCTGCCGTTACTAAAAATAGAACATAGGCTTAAATTACAGTTTTTGGCAAATAACTCAAAAACCCTTACAGATATCAAAAATCTGACAGTAGTAAAAATGATCAACATGAGAAGATCTACCCAGGCTGAAATTTTGAAGAAAATCTGATGACCCATCTAAGAGTTATTGCCCTTTTTCCATAAAATTTTCAAAATTTTGATGTTTTTTATTTTTTATTAAAAAAACTATAACAGATAGAGGTTAAGTTTTTATTGCAAAAATGTTCAGCATGTTAAGATCACCCCACATGGAAATTTTGAAGATAATCCAAGTACCTATATATGAGTTGTGGCCATTTATTGGTCAAATTTTTCGTGATTTTTTACTCTTTGTCCTATATTTCAAAAACGCTTTGAGATAGAGGTCAGGTTTAAATTGCAAAAATGTTCAGCATGTTAAGGACTATATTGTATTGAACATGTTCAAGTTTTCCGACCTCTTCCAAGATGGCCGCCAGGAGGGAACTTAGTTTACTATTTGACCTAATGGGAAAATTCATACAAAGAACTTCTTCTTGAGAACCACCAAATGGATTGAACCAAACTTGGCATGAATGATGCTGACGAGGTGCTCACCAAGTGTTGTGACTTTGGTGTCGATCCGTCATCCTACATGGCCGCCTGCGGGAATCTTAATTTCAACATTGGACCCTATTGGAAAATGCATACAAAGAACTTCTTGAGAACAAATGAATGGATTTGAACCAAACTTGGCTTGAATGATGCTTATGAGGTGCTGACCAAGTGTTACTACTTTGGTGCCGATCGTCATACGACACGGCCGCCAGCTGGGAACTAAATTTTAACATTGGACCCAAATGGTAAAATGCACACAAAGAACTTCTTTTTTAGAACCACTGAATTGCTTTAACAGCTTGGCATTGATAATGCTTATGAGATGCTGACTAAGTATTTTTACTTAGGTGCCAATCCGTCATTGTATATTACCCACAGCATCAGACCCTATGGGAAATGCGCACAAAGATCCTCTAGAGAACTGCTGAATGGATTTAAATCAAACATGACATGAATGATGCCTGTCAGGTGCTGACCAAGTGTCACCAGCTGTGAACTTAATTTAACAGAAGATGTTCTTCTATAGAACTGCTGAATAGATTTAAACCAAACTTTGCATAAATGATGCTTATGAGAAGCTGACCAAGTGTTGTTTCTTCAGTGCTGATCCATCATCCAATATAGCCTCCAGCAATGAATTATACCCTAAGGGAAAATGCATACAAAGATATAATAGAAAACCACTGAATGGATTCAAATTAAACATTGCATAAATGAAACTTGTGAGATTTTGACCAAGTTTGTTACTTTGGTGCTGATCCGTCTTCTGACATGGCCACCAGTGGCAAAACTTAGTTTAACATAGGACCCAATGGGAAATGCCAAAAAAGATCTTCTGCTCTGAAACTCCTTGAACAGTAGAGTTTTGATATGATAGTTCTTGGGTGACCCTCTTCAAAGTTTTATGTTAAATAGATGCCAGCAGGGAACGTAGATTTACATAGGCCCTTTAAGATTGGAAACTGCATTCAAAAATCTTCTCTGAAACTGCTTGAACAATTTTAATTCAATTTTATAAAAAGTTTCTGATTTTTATGTACATACACCACCAAAGATGGACCATCAATTTCGAATTGTAGTGCTGCATAGGACCCAGGTGAGCGATACAGGCCTTTGAGAGCCTCTTGTTTATATTCTGACTATACACCGGTGGTTTGCATTTTGTTTTGCTCAAGTTTTCATTCACAATATTTAGTTGAAAAAATTTTATTTTTATAATTTGCTCGAATATTTATTTACATAATTTTGTTAGATTTTTTTTCATTCATGATATTTTTGCTAAAAATTTGAAATTATTTATAATATTTTGTAATTACATCATTTATTTACTGTATATATATATTTTTTATCTAACTGTATAAACATTTATTTTTATGGGATTGAACCTGTAAAACTATTTCATGGGGACAAATTTTTGTGGAATGCATGGTATATTTAGGCCATACAAAATAAGTTACTGTGAATTCATTTTTATTCGTGGTGTACCAATTTTCGTGGTTTTCGTGGTTGTCCCCAAGCCATGAATTCAAATACTCAACGAAATGTGATTTTCTCGTGCAAGTTTCAAACACAAATCAAGGATTTGTATAGTACAAACCCTTGCACAAATGAATGAACATAATGAAGGACCTGATCAACGAAGGTTTTAAACTTTGCACTTGTGCCTGAGCCCCAAACTAACTGATATATCCAACAATAAGTAAATATGGATTCTTTTGAACCTTTAATAGCAGCAAAATAAGTTAAAATGCTTTATTTCCAAGTGTTTCCTAATTAACAAATTAGCGGTAACTGGCTTCCTGTTTTGTTTATCAATTACGCTAAAGTGTTGATTTACAGGTCAGAAGTTTGGACAAGAACCATCTCAATTCAGTTTTTATATCACATTATTAATTAAACTTTTAAAGTTTTAATTATGTTCTGCTGAAAAGACATGTTTATTTTGCAATCAATACGGGTGTCTATTTATAAATAACGAATAGAGTACGGTTATGTCAGATGGTTACCTAATTACAAAATATCTACACATTACTATGAATTGTTAATTACAAGTGACACTTTAATCATGTTAATTACAGGTATAGTTCTGAATTTTGGTGTTTTGACATCAATACTGAAGGTACTGAAGCCATGAATTTTATAATCTTTATTTTATAAATTTAAATTATTTTTTTTTCTTGGAACAAGTGGCAATCCACGAATTTACGTACATCACGAAATGTCTTTTTTTCTCTACCCATGAAAATTGGTACCAACGAAATAAAATGAATTCACAGTAATTGTTTCTCATTTCATTGAAACAGATGAGGGAGGGAGGTGATTTTATTTAATCTTTTTATTTATCAAAAAATAGACAAGGCAGCTTTTTACATTTTAAAAACCACCAAAAATGAAGTGAGGGAGGTGATTTTCAATTCTTATTTTATTGAAATGGCAAAAAATAGGGTCAATGGAGGGCTTTTTTCAAGCCTCCAACTAGATGAGGGAGGGCCTGAGAACCAATTTTTTTTTTTCATGGCCTTAGTCATTTATATTACAGCAATTAAGTTTGTTGGGATTTAATTTCAATGATAACTCTTATCCACGAAAAAAAAGGAAATTTAATCCCTCATGAATATTTGCTTTGACAGTATTTTTCTTGTTTGTAATATTACATGCAAATTCTCAAAATATTACTTTTACATTATTTTGGAAAAAAATGGCTTTATTTTTATTTATATATAATGTTGTTAATTTTATTTTTGTTACTTTTATATTGGTTTTTCGATATTTTGTTGATTTTTTTTTTATTTAACATTGTTATGTTCACTGATGAAATGATCTTGGTTAAGTTTCTTAATTTCAAGAATTTAAATATAGATTATTATACAATTAATGACTTCCATTGAGGTTAATATTATGATCTATCATTCCAAGAGAATAATAGCTTCTTACATGAGAACAGATAAAAAATCCGGATATCTTTCATGAATGTAAGAAATTCTGTCTTTTCTCCAGTGAACCACTGTGAAACCAAGAATAAGACGAAGAATTTCTTACATGAGTGAAAGATTTACCGATTTTTGATAAAATGTATGCAGCTATTTCTTCCGTAAAATATGATTTTCAATATCCTCCAACCTTTAATGGAAAAGTAAAGTGCCCACCCCTCTTAACATACTTTCCACTGTGATGTCACGTTTTTTTGTGATGTTTCTTCATGGATACTGCCGTTGATTCATAAAAATAAACAGTTCTGATTGGCCTTTTACCAAGTTATGACCAGAGCATGTGAGCTTGTCTTAACTTGGTCGTCACACACCTGAAATGGCCATTTACAGAAAAAGCTAGAAAAATGTGAGCAAAGCTCACTAATATCATACCCCACTCCCCCCTAAAAAAAGATCAAATCATAAATAGATGATGCACAACGGCAATGTATAGTTAACATTCTGTGAAAGTTTCAATAAATTCCATCAAGTGGTCTTGGAGGAGTTGTCGCCACAAAGTAAGTACCCTATAGTGGACAGACAAACGGACGAACAGACGGATGGACGAACGGAAGGGCACCATGATCACTTTATACTGCCCGCTAAAGCGGGGGTATAATAATATTTACCCAGGCTTAAGCCAAGGTAAATAATATTTCGCTTTGAATTATAGATCGTTATTTGAATAAAAATAGCAAAATCAGACCAGTATGAATTAGTAGCAGTGTTTAATAAAAATGCACAGGAAATATTTGAAAGTTACATCAGTACTGGCATGTCAATGCTTTCATGATATGTTGAATATTTTTTACTGTTTGTTTTTGAAAAATAAAATCATATTTATGAAAAAGAAAGGAAATGGGGTAAATGTCGAGGAGACAACATCCCATATCCAGGTTAAAACGACCCAAAACAAAGCATCTAGGGGTCACTGTACGGTCTTCAACACAGTGAGGAACCTCACACCATATAGCAAGCTCTAAATGGCCCCTAAAAGGTAAAAAGTGAATAAATCAATGGAAACAAACCACATCCAATAACCCAAATAATTTAATTTGTTAATCTAAGTTGCCGAAGTTTTCATTGAAGAGGATTCTTTAAGACAACAAAATACCAGAAATGAAGTTAATATTTGTTTTACTAATGGCCATTTCAACAACTTATGTCTCTATATAGACAACAAACTTGATTTTTTTTTCCCCTAGCTCAATGAAGTTTGGGAGGGCAAATCTTATATAAGTGAACTTTTGTCCACAGATGTGTCATTGATAGTTCTTGATTTTGGTATAAAATTTTGGTTACCTTGACCTACATTTCATGCATGAGTAACTCGGGTTAAAGTTTTTGTTAAAGTGCAGATCCCAGATAAAAGAGCTGGTAGAGGAATGATATTTTGTAAGGGGAGTGCATCTTTTATAGTCACAAGGTTGCTGACATAAATTAGATTATTAGACTTTCATTTCATGCATGAGTGGTTCAGGTTTAAGTTTGCATTTAAAATCAAGATCAGAGATACTAGAACAGGTAGAGGAATAATTTTTTGTCAGTGGATTCGTCCGGTAGTCACAAGGTATTTTGTAAAAATTAGTTCACTTTGACCTAGGTTTCATGCATGAGTGACTCAGTTGAAAAAATAATACTAATATGCATCTTAAGGGATAATTTTAATCTGCTGATTTTTTAGTAGTCTGAAACTGATTTACTGGTACAAGAAACAAATTTTTTAAGGGGATTGGTTGTCTTCCAGACTGCTCCCTTTTCTTGAGTTTTAGTACAAAGCAAATCCATGTGTTGTTTATTCATATTGCAACTCCTCAGAAACCACTCTTGAGATTCTGTTCACTTTTTATACCCCGCCGTGTGGCGAGGTATTATGTGATGCCCTCAGTCGTGTGTCCTTCCGTCTGTCTGTCTGTCCGTCCGTCCCCCGAAGGTTTCCGACTGATAACTGAACAAAATAACACAATGTCTTCAAACTTGGTATGCAAGTTGTTTACCACAAAACTCAGGTCAAATTCGATTTTGGGTTCAGAGGTTCTAGGGATTCTGGAGTTATGCCCCTTGAAACTTAAAAATTTTGTGAATTTTAGGGTTTCCGACTGATAACTTGTGAATGAAATAACTTACTGTCTTCAAACTTGGTATGTAAGTTGTTTACCATAAATCGCAGGTGAAGGATGATTTTGGGTTCAGAGGTCCAAGGGGTTCTGGAGTTATGCCCCTTGTAACTTCGAAATTTTGCAAATTTTAGGGTTTCGTACTCATGACTTGTGAATGAAATAACTTACTGTCTTCAAACTTGATATGTAAGTTGTTTACCAAAAAACACAGGCCAAGTATAATTTTGGGTTCAGCGGTACACATAGTTCTGGAGTTATATCCCTTTTAACTTACAAATTTTGTGAAACGTGGTGGGGTATCATGTAATGCACCATTACTATTTTTATACCCTGCCACATGTAGTGGCAAGGTATTATGTGATACCTTGTGCCGTCCAAATCTCAGACCAAGTTCCACTTTGGGTTCAGAAGTCTTAAGGGGTTCTGGAGTAATGCCCCTAGAAACTTTGAAAGTTTGTGAAACATTGCACCATTACTATTTTCAGTGTTGTTCAACACCATATATATGAACTACTATTGGGTCACACCGCCATTTTGATTTTTCAAATTTTGTCAGATTTAATATATAGGACTTATGTCAACAGTGTTATATTATGGCAGATCTTGTGGACTCAATTCCTTAGAAACAGCTTCGATTGTTTGTTCAAATTTTATATTATTGTTCGTCACCATATGTGCTGGAACATATCCCACAGCCATTGATAGGAGTTGTAGAACTGAATATTTTAACAATGTTATGCTATGTCAGATTTTGTGGATACATCTTCTCAGAAACTGCTACTACAATTGAGGTAATATTTTACAGTCTTGATTGTTTGTCACCATATGTACAAAACATGTTGAATTTGTTTAATTTTGTAAGAGTTGTAGGACTTAGATTATTTCAACTATTCAAATTTTACACCGATTTGTAGTTGGAATATGAACTAGATTATATCACACCACCATTTTGATTCCTCAAATGTCCTAGGTGCTATGGGAATTTTAATATTTCAACAATATTATCTTGTGGGTGCAACTCCTCAGAAAATACTACTCCAATTTTGTTAAAATTTTACAGGATTGCAAGGCTTCATATGTTTTGATTTGTCAAATTTCATAGAAGTTATGGAATATCTAGTATTTCAACAATGTATACTATGCCAGGATCCAAAGATTTTGTTCAAATTTGACAATATTGTGCACTATGTACTACATTATATAGCACCACCATTTTTTGGTAGGATTATTTATATAGTGTTCTTATAGATTTTTCTAATGTCCACAGTTTTCTATTGGCAAACTTATAATTCCTATGTATAGAATAGTTGTTGAATTCAATACTGCACACAAAGTCATTTTTTGTTGAACTTATTCATTTTTACCTGCGTCACCAACGGTGACCGCAGGTCTAGGAGCCGCT